>CM053786.1:616641502-616939002 GCA_028749045.1 Cupressus sempervirens | reverse complement strand
ATGCTTTAGAAAAATCAGGATCCTCAGGGTACATATTCTTGAGTTCATCAAACCCAACTACTTCAACCTACATTATTGTTAGCAACAATTGCCTCCTACTTAATGCATCTGCAACCCTGTTAGATTTTCCACTTCTATGCTTCAACACAAATGTATAGCTCTGCAAGAACTCTACCCACTTCATATGCCTCTAATTCAATTTACCTTGGCTATTTAGGTACTATAATGCCTGATGATTAGTATATAAACAAATTCCTTTGGCAATAAATAATGCCTCCATTTCTTTAAGGCCTGAACTATTGCATAGAACTCTTGATCATATATAGAATACTTCTTTTTCGCATCATTTAATTTCTCACTAAAATATGCAATAGGCTTACCTTCTTGGCTTAATATAGCCCTAATAGCACTGCCACTAGCATCACAATCCACTTGGAAAACCTTTCTAAAATCTGGAAGTGCCAACATAGGTTGATCTGTCACCTTCTTCTTCAACAATTCAAAACTTCTTGCAACTGTCACAGTCCATTTGAACTCTTTTCTATCCCTTCTTATTGTGTCAGTCAGGGGTGCACATATGCCACTGAAATTCTTAATGAACTTCCTGTAAAAACTAACCAGACCATAAAAGGATCTTACCTCAATAGCAAACCTTGGAGTATGCCATTCTAAGATGGATTTTACCTTCTCTAGATCCATTTTGAGACCTTCAGGTGATATAACAAACCCCCAGTAGAATAACTCCCTTTTTGCAAAGATACACTTCTTTAGATTAATTAACAGTTTCTCTTCCCTTAACCTTTCAAGGACACTACGAATATGCAATAAATGTTCTTCCAAAGTCTTGCTGAAAATCAAAATATCATCCAAATAGACAATAACAAATTTTCTCAAGAACTTCTTAAGTACCTCATTCATAAGCCGCATGAAGGTGCTTGGGGTGTTTGTCAATCTAAAGGGCATGACTAACCACTCATAATGAAGGCTATTTTCCACTCATCTCTTTCTCAAATCCATATTTGGTGATAACCACTCTTGAGATCTATCTTTGTGAAGTACTGAGCTCCACTCAAGCAGTCCATAAGATCATCCATTCTTGGCAAAGGAAACTGATACTTTATGGTTATCCTATTTATAGCTCGAGAGTCTATAAACATCCTTCACTCTCCATCCTTCTTTGGTGCCAGTACTATAGGTACTGCACATGGACTCAGGCTCTCTTGAATTAAGCCCTTCCTTAATAACTCCTAAACATATCTATTTAACTCCTCAGTTTCAGTAGGAGTCATCTTATGAGCAGCCTTGTTAGGAAAACTAGCTCCTGGGATTAAATCTATCTAATGACTGATTTGCCTTACCAGTGGTAATCCTTCTGAAACATTATTAGAGATGATATCTCCAAACTCACCTAGTAAATTTGAAACTTCAAGTGGTATTTCACTACTAACTTCTTTATCTTTCCTAGGAATCAAAGCATAGCACATACGCTAATGTTTCATGCCATCTAAAAACTTCCTTCCATCAACAAGACAAATCCTAGCACTACTACATACCTTTTCACCTTTCTTTTTCATGGGCTTCAGTTTGTGGCAAACTCCATGCTTTGTTAGAGAGTATGTGTTTGCATGATCATCATGTACTGCATGCCTATCAAACTGCCATGATCTTCTCAACAATAGAGGGAAAACATCCATTGGAATAACATCACGGAGAACTTCATCATGGTAACTCCCAATTTTGAATTTCACTAAACATTTTTCACTTACTAGGACCTTATGATCATCCTTCACCCAAGAAATTTGATAGGGCTAGGGGTGTTTCTCCCTCTTGAGCTTCAGCTTAGAGACCATCTCCTCTGATACCAAGTTATCAGTGCTACCACCATCAATGATCACATCACAACATTTATCCTCACACTTGCACTTGGTACGAAATAAACTCCTCCTTTGTCCTAATTCAATCTTGCCACTTTGTAGGACCCTTTCATTCACTAAATTCTCTCCTCTTTCTACATCCTCTAAATGTGATTACTGTGCATCCTCATCCACATGAGCAACCCTAGCTTGACCCCCAGCTCTCTTATCTGTCCTTCCTTGTCATTGAGGGCATTCAAAGGCACAATGACCTTCTTCATTGCAATGGAAATAGGTACCACAGAAGACTCCTCTTCCTTGTCCATGTCCTCTACCTCTTCCTCTTTGATTTCCAAAGTCTTAATCATGGGAGTGGTTGAAACCCTCATTCTTCTGATTCTTGCCTAGTACCCACATCTTCATTTTTCTTTTGGGTTTTATTTTGGCCTCCAGATGACCTACCAATACCCCTTCCTCCTTGACCTTGCCCTCTTTGTCTCCCTTCAAACTTTTTATTTAGCTTCTCTTCAACTCGTAGGGCAAACTGGTATGCCTCTTCAATGCTGGTCATTCTTACTAGACTTAATTCCTCCTAGATGCTAGGTCGCAACCCACTGATATAATGAGAAACCTTCTCCTTATTTTCTTCTACATGCCCTACTCTAATTAGAAGTCAGTAAAACTCCTTTGTATATTCTTGGACTAATTTTCCTGCTTGCTTTAACCCATGCATCTTCTTAAACAAATCAAGCTCATAGTCAACAAGAATGAACTGCTTCTTCAATTTGTCCACCATATAATCCCACCTAGTGATCTTCTCCTTTACTCTTCTATTTCATTCTAATTGAACCTCTTGCCACCAAATTTTGGCATGGCCTTTTAGTTTGGCCTTTGCAAACTTAACCCTATCTGGGTCCTTGATATCTTCATACTCAAAGTATTCTTCTAGTTCATTGATCTAATCGATCAACTCATCAGGTTTCAAATTTACTAATAATAAACCCACATCAATTGTAGGTCTTTTCCCAAACTTAGTAATGGCCCTAAAAATCCTTTCCTCTTCCTAATTCATAACTTCTCCATCAAATTCCCCTTCTAGTCCAATTTCTTCTTCTTCATTGTCATCCTCACTTTCGTCACCTACAGTAACATTTGTTCCTCTACGGAGCTCCTCCTGTAATGCTTGTACTTGCCTTTGGAGGGCTCTAACCTCCTCAAGATTAATAGCTTTAGCCCTTCTACCACACTCTCTTCATGGAGGCATCTTCTTAACTTGAACCCACAACCACACAGTCCTAGTGCAAACTGCCTCACAGTTGGCGCTCTGTCTATAAACTCAGGAAAACTTGCACTCATACCACTTGATGGGGGCACCACCCAAGTATAGAATGGACACAATAGGAAAGGGAAAATTTTATTAACTATGAAAATATGCTAGTACACTTAGTGCAAAGAAATAGACTCCAAAACATGCCATATGGGCTTACAATAGCATCAATCTGGAGAAATTTTTCTCCCAGTACCTTCTCACAAACTCCACTCTGAACTACCTTTTACAATGCCAGAAATGTTCTTAAATAGAACTCAGAGGGTTAAGGATTAGGAATATATTCTAGAAAGTTCTAGTTGGCATCCATCGACCAAATAGAAGGCTCTAGAAGTTGCATTAGAAGTCAGCACAAAATTAGAAGAATCCAGAAACGGTAACTGAACTTCCAGGAGGCATAACTTTTGAACCATAGCTCCAATTGACGAACCGTTTACATTTTCAGAAAGCTCTGAAAGCTCTCTATAGCCCTATAGAAAAGCTTCACTTGTCCCCAATTTTTTGGCCCTATTTGAGGTCATTTAATGCCCCTAACCTAACTTTGAAGCATTCTTAGGATGTCTCTTGAAACCAAAAAACTGCAATAACTTTCAAACTGTGGGGCCTTTTGACCTGATTTATTTTTTTGGAATGCTCTAAATTACAATGAAAATCATCCTACCAATTTACACCTTCTATTTCACCAAAATGATGGCTCAATTACATACTCCCATTTTTTTGGTATTTACACGTATCCCAAGGTGATTAAAACCTCTAACCCAAAACACTGATAGTGGAACTATGAGAGTTGGAACCTTTATTTGACCCAAATGGGTATCTAGAAATGAAAACACATGAAACAAAAACTAAGTCTAAGTACATTTTTTAGGGTGACGTAGGATTGCCCTTATACCTCTGGATGCTCCTGCATCATATACGTAAGCTTAGTTTAATACTCTAGTAAGGTAACTAAATACAATATTAATTATCACTTAAAAATAGTTAAATAAAATAAGATAATTAATGATAATTAATTATTTTTGAATGATTTCATAAATGTGTATTCATACTACATAGTGCATAGGACACACAAATCAAATTGATTGAAAGTTAGTATAATCCTAGAAGTAGAGATAGTTAGGATAAAGTGGATTATGATACATGTATAAAGTCTATACTTTAGTGGATCCTAGTCATTACTATCTAGAAATCTTACTTAAGCTCCTCATATTGATATGAAAATTTAATAAGATTGCTATATATAAACATAATGTTGGATACCATCTGAGGTAAATGTGCATATGTCTAGGGGGTCATGCTCTGATGCAGGAGCATCCAGAGGTATAAGGGTAATCCTATGCCACCCAAAAAAATATACTTAGACTTAGTTTCTATTTCATGTGTTTTCATTTTTGGATACCCATTTGGGTCAAATAAAGGTTCCAACTCTCACAGTACCACTATCAGTGTTCGTGTAAATCTCAAAAAAATAGGAGCATGTAATTGAGCCATTATTTTGGTGAACTAGGAGGTGTAAATTGGCTAGATGAATGTAATTGTAATTTAGAGCATTCCAAAAAAAGAATCAGGTCAAAAGGCCCCACGGTTTGAAAGTTATTGTAGTTTTTCAGGTTTTGGAGATCTCCTAAGAATGCTTCAAAGTCAAGTTAGGGGCATTAAATGACCTCAAAAAGGGCCAAAAAATGGGGGATGAGAAAATTTGGTCCATAGGGCTATAGAGTGCTTTGAGAGCTTTTCAAAAATGTAAACGGTTCATCAATCAGAGCTATAGTTCAAAAGTTATGCCTCCCGAAAGTTCGGTTACCGTTTCTGGATTCTTCTGGATTTGCATCCACTTCTAATGCAGCCTCTGGAACCTTCTATTTGGTCGGTGGATGCCTACTAGAACTTTCTAGAATGTACTCCTAGTCCTTAACCCTCCAGGGTCTATTAAGGAGATTTCAGGCATTGTAAAAGGTAGTTTGGAGTGGAGTTTGAGAGGAGGTACTGAAAGGAGAAATTATCTCTAGATTTATGCTATTGTAAGCCCTTAGGGCATGTTTTGAAGTTTATTTTCTCTGTATTGTTTGTACTAGCTTATTTTCTCAGTTAATATAATTTCTCTTTTTTGTTGTGTCCATTTTGTGCTTCTGTTGTGTCCCCATCAAGCTCGCACATGTACAATTAGAAATTATGTTGATATTAAAATATTCGATTAAGGATTTAGATATGTATCTAGATATAATCCTTCTTAAGTCAAAGATCCTTAGTCATCTACAATGTTCCACAACTAGAATTATAATGTACCATCTTAAGTAGATTGGGGCTAAGAACTTTATTTTGTGAGGCATTAGAAAATAGATGATAAATGGATTGTTACCTAGCTGAAGTTGGTGAAATTAGTAAGTTAGTAGAATGTTTGTCAATGTATGAACTTATCCTCTCTAGGAATAGATTTGAAGGTACCATACGAGACTTACCCCATTGTTATGATCATATTCAAAGTAAGAATCAGATTATTCAATGATGTATTGACAAGTTCCTTGCCATCTTGATATATATATATATATATATATATATATATATGATTGTGAATCTCGGAAGGTGGTCAATCAATGGCCAATGAGACTTCAAAACTCGATATCTACACTCTTAGTCATAACTATCAAACTTACAACCTTAACCTAATGCTAGTATGAACCCCTTAACTAATTATCATTGTTAATGGAAAATATCTAATGTATAATTTAAATTTTGACAGAAAAAAAAATTAGTTCTGTTTTTGTCCTGTAAGTTTGGGCATGACATTGGGGGCATTTTCCACCCCTATAGCCCCTTTTGTTGACTTTTATGGTCACCAAAATATCCCATTTTTGCTTTATTGCAAAAATTGAATGTTTTCATCACGAATTGTTTAACTTTAACTCCACTTTGAGGTTAGCCTAATGACTAGTTGAGTTAGAAGACTCTAGAACTTTTAGGCAAGTGGAGGAGTTATTACTTTTTGAAGGTGGTTGAGTTTAGGATCTTATTTAGAGGCAATTTTGAGAGAGAATGGGTGTGCACCCAACCTCTATTTTTAGAGAGCAATTTAGGATTGAAGGAGAAGGAGAGGAAAGGAAACTCATCTCAAATTTGTTCAATTTCCATAACCTTATTGTGAAGGTAGGAACCCTTCATCTCTTTTGGTTCATGTTGTGTTTCATGCTTAAGTCATTTTGTTTGCATATGTATGTTTGTGTGTGTGTTGAATATGTTTGAGAAGGATTGAAATGGGTTTTTCTTAAATGTTTTCCCTTTGTATTTTTCTTTTATTTTCAAAGGGATTGTATGGGTTGTATTGGCATCACTCACCCTTGAATAGGGCTGAAGTGGCTGTGTATAGGAGGAGGTCTTTAGTTGGACTCTAATAGTGTAGAGTCTCTTCTCAGGACAAGGAGAGGGAGAGAGGATAGGTTGTTATGGGCCCCTACTCATTAGCACAAACCATGTTTAGAGTTTTGGTATATAAGAATGGAAGAATAGAAGTTCTTGAGTTTATAGCCTTGAAAGGGCACCTATTTTGGTGTTGTGGCTAACATCTCTTGTTAGAAAAATCCACCTTCTCCCTAGTCTAGTTCAATGTCAAACCTGTTGTGCAAATTGGAATGAGAGTAAATTTTTTATTTTGTCTTCATGTTATGATTGGTTGTCTCCTAGTCAATTTTTGTTAGTATTTAATGAGGTAATGTGTTGTTTGATCCTTGTATTAAGTGAAGAAGAAAGTTGATATATGGAAGAGATGATTGTTAGAAGTCAATAAGTTGAGTAAAACATGAGTTTGACTAAGTGACAAGTTACTAGGTCAATGAAGAAGTTAAGAATCACTGAGAAGATGATTAAGGGATTTAATTATTGGTAGATTGATTGTGATGGTTGAGCAAGATGAAAGAAAACTACAACAATGATTGAGCACAAAATTGGATGATAAAGCCAGTGTAAGCCAAGCAAGGAAGATCAATAGTTATTGAGCTACCTAGTGGCGATCAAGTTGAAGATCATAGTGATGATTGAGCATCATCAAATTAATAGTTTTTTAAAGAATAAATATTTGAGCTTGACATAATTGAACTTATGGAATACTCAAAATGTGTTAAAGATAAGGATTGATGAGGTGGCATAGTTAGTGCATGAGTTGAGTGTGTTGCGATCTAAGGAGAAAATTCAATGAGAAGTTTTTAGAAGACTCAAAGAAAGAAGTAGAAGGACAAAATGTTGAATAGATTCAATGAATTTGATCAAACCCTAAGATCTATGGTGATTTTTAAGTGGAAAAATGTTAAACCTATATATTTAAGGAGGCATAAGAGAATTTTTTTTAGGCTTGCTAATTTGTGAAAAATAGAGTTGCAAAGGAAAAGTGAGAAGTTAGTGAAAGCGAGATGCTTGAAGTATTGCCAAGTAGATTAGAGATGGAGAATGTGATGAAGACTAGTCAATGAACTAGGAATGAGTTAAATCAAGATCTAAACATGCAAACTAGTTTATGTTTTATCATATCAACCTAGTTGTTACTTTCTAACAATTATGGAAATAGAATCCTTTAATCAAGGTTGACCTAAAAATCATAGTGCAAATCATTTAATCAAGGTGACATTCTAATGGGATGCCTTAAAGACCTCTAACAAGACCACTCCTAACAAAGTGATTAAATCCTTTAATAGGGTGACACCTTACAATGTATTTTGTAACCTTTAACATGGCTGGCTCTTAATCTAACTCACTTTAGAAGAGTGAAAAAGTGGTAGCATGTTACTTAATGTTTTTTTCCAATTGGGTTTCCATGCCATATTCTAGTGTCATATTTGTGTGAATGTTGTTTTCATGTTTCATTCTATTTATTGTTATATGTTTCTTTAATATGGCTAACACTAAAGAAAGAGCTAAGTGTTAATATAACTAAGTTATATTATTGATCAATTTCTATATTGGCCAAGTGGATTTATGATTTTGATGAAGTTGTTTGAAATTTTTTAAAGTTTAACTGGTACATTTTCACCTAAGGATAAATAATTCACCACCCCCCAACTTATTCTAATTATTCTAACACTTTTTTTGTTTCACAATAGTTTAAAGTAGATGATAATTATTAAGTTTTTTGATTTAGCATTATTTCCTCTACATAAAAAGAACTAAATGAAAAATAACAACTTCTCTTTAGCTCATATTTCAAAGTGAGAGCATTTAAAGTACAAGTTTAGTGTCCACATCATCATTAGTATCAATGATTCATGTAAATTCAGAAGTTTGCAAAGGATAATAGAAGAGCTATACTCCTAAAAGTCTTCACCTCTTCATCTTCTATAACTACAAATTTACCATAAGAAAAAATCCAAAAACTCCTCACTTCAAAATGTTATTTATCTCAATTTATGCTCAATGTCTTTTCCATTTTTATGGATAACTTGTTTCTTGGTTTTACAATAGTTTGAATTAGTTTTTTTATCTATGTTTGGGTTTTTGTGTCTTTGGACCACTACCTTATTATTCTTTTATGACGGCAGGAAGATAGACATAGTCAAAAAGTAGTGCCCACAAACTTGAAGGAGTTGGAAGTGACATTTTTGCTACTTTTGAGCCAATTGATTGAAAAAGAGCATTAAAAGGTGACTATTAGTGCCACCAAGTGAATCCTTGTGTCTAGGAGGATAGGAGATTAAGTTTTTTTATTCAAAATTGCTTCATCTACATCAAAAGGGACTAGTTTAAAACTAAAAGCTTCTTTTCATTCATATTGCAAATTGAAAGCATGCCAAGAATGAATTTAGTCTTCACATCATCATTAGGATGAGAAGCTGATGTGCATTCATGAGTTTACAAGGGCTATACCAAATTTTTACCTCTAAAATTTTTCACCTCTTCCTCTTCTCTAACTAGAAATACACCATAGAGAATCACTAGAGCCATTCACTCTCTTAAAGTAGTGTTTTGTTTGCATTTGCATTTGTGGCTTCAGAACACTTGTTTACTTGATGGGAACACAACTCAAGCACATAATGGACACAACAAGAAAGGGGAAAATTTTATTAACTGTGAAAATATGCTAGTACACTTAGTGTAGAGAAAAAAACTTCAAAACATGCCCGAAGGGCTTACAATAGCATAAATCTAGAGATAAATTCTTCTCCCAGTACCTTCTCACAAACTCCACTCCAAACTGCCTTTTACAATGCCAGAAATGTTCTTAAATAGACCCTAGAGGGTTAAGGATTAGGAATACATTCTATAAAGTGCTAGTTGGCATCCACCGACCAAATAGAAGGCTCTAGAAGTCACATTACAAGTCAGCAAAAATTTAGAAGAATCCAAAAATGGTAACTGAACTTCCAGAAGGCATAACTTTTGAACAGTAGCTCCAATTGACAAACAATTTACATTTCTGGAAAGCTCTCAAAGCTCTCTATAGCCCTATGGACCAGCTTCACTTGTCTCCCAATTTTTGGCCCTATTTGAAGTTGTTTAATGCCCCTAACCTGACTTTGAAGCATTCTTAGGAGGTCTCCAAAAATTGAAAAATTGCGATAACTTTCAAACCGTGGGGCCTTTTGACCTAATTCTTTTTATGGAATGCTCTAAATTATAATTACATTCATTCGACCAATTCACACCCTCTAGTTTATGAAAATGATGGCTCAATTATATACTCCTATTTTTTTGGCATTTACACATATCCCAAGGTGATTAAAAACTCTAACCCAGAACACTAATAGTGGAACTGTAAGAGTTGGAACCTTTATTTGACCCAAATGGGTATCCAAAAATGAAAACACATGAAATAGAAACTAATTCTAAGTACATTTTTTTTTTGGTGACACAAGATTGCCCTTATACCTCTGGATGCTCCTGCATCAGACACACAGGGTAGATTGAAAAGTGACCCTATCACTTTACGAATGGTAGAAGAAATTCCAAATGGAAAACCTCAGCTACTAAAGTCCAAGTTGAGTCCTCTATTGGCCTTCCTTTCCACTTGACCAAATACTCTTCATACTACCTATTTCTGGTACTCATACCCAAACGATGATCTAGAATGTCTTCTATCTCCTCCTTCTTAGAAGCAAGAATTGGACATGGCTCTAACATTGGCTCCTCATCTGCACCATCATCATGATACTCTGTTAAGTTTGTAATGTTGAAAATAGGAGAAATGTGAATACCATCTGGCAACTCTACTTCATATGCATTTCCTGAGTAATCTTTCTTCAAAATTGTGCAGGGGCCAAATTTCTTCATCTTTAGCTAGTTGTAAGTACCGACTGGAAATCTTTCTTTTCTTAAGTGTACCATAACTAGATCCCCTACTTGGAATTCCTTATGTCTTCTCCTTTGATCAGCCCTAGCTTTATACTCTTAATTCATCTTGGTAATGTGTTCTTGAAACTCCTCATGTAGACGCTTGATATGTTCAGCAAATTCTTCAGCTTTAGCACTTGTCCTCTCCCCTTGCTCTATCTTCCTCAATTCTAGTGGAGTCCTTGGGCTACTTCCATATACAATTTGAAATGGTGATTTACCTATACTCCTATTTATAGAGTTATTGTAAGAAAACTCTGCTTGTGGTAGAATCAAATCCCACCCCTTGGGCTTATCCCCAACTAAACATCTCAGCGAATTGCCTAGACTTCTGTCTACCACTTCTATTTGACTGTTAGTCTTTGGGTGATGTGTGGAACTAAATTTCAAGTCTATTCTCAACTTCTTCCACAATGTTCTCTAGAAATACCCCACAAATTTAGTGTCTCTATTAGAAACTATACTCCTTGGGAGATCATGTAGTCTTACCACCTCTCTGAAAAAAAAGTTTGCAATATGGACAGCATCATGAGTTTTGTGGCATGGAATGAAATGTGTCATTTTGGAGAACCTATCAACCACCACAAATATTGAGTCATTACCCCTTTGTGTCCTCAACAATCTAAGAACAAAATCAATACTTATGTCCTCCCATGGCTTTGATGGAACAAGCAATAGCTGATATAGTCCAGTATTGTGACTAAATCCCTTAGCAACTTGACAAATCTAACAACTCTGTACAAACTTCTTAACATCTTGTAAAATCTGAGGCCAAAAATAATGTTCTTTGAGAATGGAAATGGTCTTATCTCGACCAAAATGTCCTGCCATCCCTCCACTGTGTTTCTCCTTAATTATATTTTCCCTCATAGAACTCCTTGGAATGCATAATTCACTGCCCTCGAATAACATACCATCCTGAATCAAATAGTCTAACCACTTGGTTCTATCTATAGCGATAGGCTCTTTACAAGCTTTCCATGCTTTACCAAAATCAAGATCCTCAGGGTACATATTCTTGAGTTCATCAAACCCAACTACTTCAACCTACATTACTATAAGCAAGAACTATCTCCTCCTTACTACATCTACAACCTTGTTAGATTTTCCACTTCTATGTTTCAACACAAATGTATAGCTTTGCAAGAACTCTACCCACTTCATATGCCTCTGATTCAATTTACCTTGGCTATTTAGGTACTATAATGCCTGATGATCAGTATACAAAACAAATTCCTTTGGCAATAAATAATGCCTCCATTTCTTTAAGGCCTAAACTATTGCATAGAACTTCTAATCATAAACAAAATACTTCTTTTTCACATCATTCAATTTTTCACTAAAATATGCAATAGGCTTACCTTCTTGGCTTAATATAGCCCCAATAGCATTGCCACTAGCATCACAATCCACCTGGAACACCATTCTAAAATTTGGAAGTGCCAACACAGGTTGTTTTGTTACCTTCTTCTTTAGCATTTCAAAACTTCTCGTAGCTTCCACAGTCCATTTGAACTCCTTTCTATGCCCTCTTATTGTGTCAGTTAGGGGTGCACATATGCCACTGAAATTCTTAATGAACTTCCTATAAAAACTAACCAGACCATGAAATGATCTTACCTTAGTAGCAAACCTTGGGGTAGGCCATTCCAAGATGTCTTTTACCTTCTCTGGATCCATTTTGAGACCTTTAGGTGATATAACAAACCCCAAATAGACTAACTCCCTTTTTGAAAAGATACACTTCTATAGATTAATTAATAGTTTCTCTTCCCTTAACCTTTCAAGGACTCTACAAATATGAAATAAATGTTCTTCCAAAGTCTTGCTGAAAATTAAAATATCATCCAAATAGACAATAACAAATTTTCACAAGAACTTCTTAAGTACCTCATTCATAAGTCGCTTGAAGGTGCTTGGGGCATTTGTCAATCCAAAGGGCATGACTAACCACTCATAAAGATCCTCCTTGGTCTGGAAGGTTATTTTTCACTCATCTCCTTCTTGTATCCATATCTAATGATAGCCACTCTTGAGATCTATCCTTGTGAAGTACTGAGCTCCATTCAAGTAGTCCATAAGATCATCCACTCTTGGCAAAGGAAACTGATACTTGATGGTTATCCTATTTATAGCTCGAGAGTCTGTACACATCCTCCACTCTCCATCCTTCTTTGGTTCTAGTACTGCAGGCACTGCACATGAACTCAGGCTCTCCCGAATCAAACCCTTTCTCAATAGCTCCTAAACCTTTCTATTTAGTTCCTTAGTTTCAGTAGGAGTCATCCTGTGAGTAGCCTTGTTAGGAAAACTAGCTCCTGGAATTAAATCTATTTGATGATATATTTTCCTTATCGGTGGAAATCCTTTTGGAACATTATCAAAGATGATATCTCAAAACTCACCTAGTAAATCTAAAACTTAAAGTGGTATTTCACTACTACCTTCTTTATCTTTCCTAGGAATCAAAGCATAGTACATACGCTGATGTTTCATGCCATCTAAAAACTTCCTTCCATCAACAAGACAAATCCTAGCACTGCTACATACCTTTTCACCTTCCTTTTTCATGGGCTTTAGTTTGTGGTGAACTCCATCCTTTGTTAGAGAGTAGGTGTTTGCATGACCATCATGTACTACATGCCTATCAAACTACCATGGTCTACCCAACAATAGAGGGAAAATATCCATTGGAATAACATCACAGAGAACTTCATCATGGTAACTCCCAATTTTGAACTTCACTAAACATTGTTCACTTACTAGGACCTTCTAATCATCTTTCAACCAAGCGATTCGATAGGGCTGGGGGTGTTTCTCCCTCTTGAGCTTCAACTTAGAGACTATCTCCTCTGATAACAAGTTATCAATGCTACCACCATCAATGATCACATCACAACATTTATCCTCACATTTGCACCTAGTATGGAATAAACTCCTCCTTTGTCCTAGTTCAATCTCACCACTTAGCAGGACCCTTTAATTTACTAACGTCTCTCCTCTTTCTACATCCTCATCCACATGAGCAACCCTAGCTTGACCCTCAGCTCTCCTATCTATCCTTCCTTGTTGTTGAGGGCATTCAAAGGCACAATGACCTTCTTCATTGCAATAGAAATAGGTACCATGAAATCCTCCTCTTACTTCTCCACATCCTCTACCTCTTCCTCTCTGATTTTCAAAGTCTTGATCATGGGAGCGGTTGAAACCCTCATTTCTCTAGTTCCTGCTAGTACCAACATCTTCATTTTTCTTTTGGGTTTCATTTCGGCCTCCAGATGACCTACCACTACCCCTTTCTCCTTGACCACACCCTCTTTGTCTCCCTTCAAATCTCTTATTTAGCTTCTCTTCAACTCGTTAGGCAAACCGGTATGCCTCTTCAATGCTGGTCATTCTTACTAGACTTAATTCCTCCTGGATGCTAGGTCGCAACCCACTGATATAATGAGAAACCTTCTCCTTATTTTCTTCTACATGCCTTGCTCTAATCAAAAGTTAGTAAAACTCCTCTATATATTCTTGTACTGATTTTTGTGCTTGCTTTAACCCATGCATCTTCTTAAACAAATCAAGCTCATAATCAAAAGGAATGAACTGCTTCTTTAGTTTATCCACCATGTGATCCCACCTTGTGATCTTCTACTTTCCTCTTCTATTTCTTTCCAATTGAACCTCTTGCCACAAAATTTTGGCATGGCCTTTCAGTTTTTCCTTTGCAAACTTAACCCTATCTAGATCCCTAATATCCTCATACTCAAAGTACTCTTCCAGTTCATTGATCCAGTCGACCAACTCATTTGGTTTTAGATTTCCTGAAAATACACCCACATCAATTGTAGGTCTTTTCCCAAACTTAGTAATGGCACTAAAAAGCCTTTCCTGTACCTGATTCAGAACTTCCCCGTCAAATTTCCCTTCTGGTCCAATTTCTTCTTCTTCATTGTCATCCTCACTTTCGTCACCTACAGTAACATTTGTACCTATCTTTGGAGGGCTCTAAACTCCTCAAGATTAATAGCTCTAGCCCTTCCACCATGCCCTATTTGGGGAGGCATCTTCTTAATTCAAACCCACAACTACACAGTCCTGGTGTAAACTGCCTCACAATTGGCGCTCTATCTACACACTCAGGAAAACTAGCTCTAATACCACTGATCGGTTCATAGCCCAAGCACAAAATGGACACAATAGGAAAGGTGAAAATTTTATTATCTGTGAAAATATCCTAGTACACTTAGTGCAGAGAAACAAAATTCAAAACATGTCCTAAGGGCTTACAATAGCATAAATCTGTAGATAAATTCTTCTCCCAGTACCTTATCACAAACTCCACTCTGAACTGCCTTTTACAATGCCAGAAATGTTCTTAAATAGACCCTAGAGGGTTAAGGATTAGGAATACATTCTAGAAAGTGCTAGTTGGCATCCACTGACCAAATAGAAGGCTCTAGAAGTCACATTAGAAGTCAACACAAATTTAGAAGAATCCAGAAATGGTAATTGAACTTCTGAAAGGCATAACTTTTGAACTGTAGCTCCGATTGACAAACCGTTTACATTTTTGGAAAGCTCTCAAAGTACTTTATAGCCCTATGGATAGCTCTACTCATCTCCCATTTTTGGCCCTATTCAAGGTCATTTAATTCCCCTAACCTAACTTTGAAACATTCTTAGGAGGTCTCCAGAAATCAAAAAATTGCTATAACTTTCAAACCGTGGGGCCTTTTGACCTTATTCTTTTTTTGGAATGCTCTAAATTACAGTTACATTCATCTAACCAATTTACACCCTCTATTTCACCAAAATGATGGCTCAATTATATACTCCTATTTTTTTGGCATTTACACATATCCCAAGGTGATTAAAAACTCTAATCCAAAACACTGATAGTGGAACTATGAGATTTGGACCCTTTATTAGACCCAAATGGGTATCTAGAAATGAAAACATGTGAAACAGAAATGAAGTCTAAATATTTTTTTTTTTTGGTGATACAGGATTTCCCTTATACCTCTGGATGCTCCTGTATCA
The DNA here is from genome assembly GCA_028749045.1 of Cupressus sempervirens. Lineage (NCBI taxonomy): Eukaryota > Viridiplantae > Streptophyta > Pinopsida > Cupressales > Cupressaceae > Cupressus > Cupressus sempervirens. The sequence goes on along the minus strand of CM053786.1, from coordinate 616,923,477 downwards.
TTACTAATAGAGAAGATGTTGATTTATATGGAGATAGGTAGATCCTATTATTTCGTGTATGTCTACCAAAACAATATAGAGACAATGGAAATTGTCTTTTTTTATTTATTGGTACTATGGGCACCTCAACAATTATCACTCCAAGAAGACAATGACTTATATGGAGATAAGTAAAGCCTATTATTTAATGTATATCTCTTAAAAATATAGAGATAATAAGAGTCTTCATTTATATTTTTTGGTATGACCGACACCTTAGAGAGTGTCATTATCAAAATAAAATGACTTCAATGGAGGTACATAAAATCCATTTTTTCATTTATGTCAACAAGGGAGAGAGAGAGAGAGAGAGAGAGAGAGAGAGAGAGAGAGAGAGAGAGAGAGAGAGAGAGAGAGAGAGAGAGAGAGAGAGAGAGCCTCAACAATTATCACTCCAAGAAGACAATGACTTATATGGAGATAAGTAAAGCCTATTATTTAATGTATATCTCTTAAAAATATAGAGATAATGAGAGTCTTCATTTATATTTTTTGGTATGACCGACACCTTAGAGAGTGTCATTGTCAAAATACAATGACTTCAATGGAGGTACATAAAATCCATTGTTTCATTTATGTCAACAAGAGAGAGAGAGAGAGAGAGAGAGAGAGAGAGAGAGAGAGAGAGAGAGAGAGAGAGAGAGAGAGAGAGAGAGAGAGAGAGAGAGAGTCTTCATTTATATTTTTTTGGTATGATTAACACCTCAATGGTCATCATTCCAAGAATAAAATGACTTATATGAAGATAGGTAGAGTTGATTGTTTCATGTGTGTATACCAAAAATACACACACATAGGAATTTTTGAGTTAGTATTGTTAATTGTAGTTCAAAAATTACCTTACTTGCAAAGACAAAAATTATAAATGAAATTGTGTGAATAGTAGTTATCAAGTTGCTCAAAAAGTTGTGGTTGATTGCAAGTGAGATCATAAAGATGCTTAATAAGTATCTCATTTACTTAGACAAAATTGACCAAGACATGTTTGAGAACTAATAGTCTCCATTTGAACTTAGGTCTCTAGAAAGGATTAAATTTTTCACTAAAGGAGATATACCCACTAGATCTGTAATAACTTTATATTCACTCGGTTTCCCATTTCTCTTCAACTGGGATATTCTTTTTGAAATTGAACAAAATATTCCTCCCTTAATGCCTGAAAATCCCTAGGAATACAAGGAAAAATATTAGGTCAAATAGAAAAAATAAAATTGAACTTGAGGCATTAATCGCAAGGATGAAAGATTCAGCAACAACAAACTCCTTATAGATCTACCCTTGTTGAATCACTCTAATATATTGTATTTTATATAGTATCAATGAGTTAGAAAAATAATAGGTGGTCCATAAAGAGGGAAGACTAACAAAATTTTATGTATATAAACTTTCTTAAGAGAAAGTTAAACAAAAGAAAACAATAAATTCTAACTTGTGTACACTATTCACTAAACCAAGAACCCCTCAACCCATACACAATGATTGTAGGAGGTATTTATGCTGGAGAATTCCATTTACTATATTATTATCAAATCCTAGGATTCACCCAACCTTTAACATCTCACATAAACCTATAATAATATCTTGATGTTCTAACAATAGACCTTTTAAAACTACCTTTTTAAATTCAATTACAAGCTGTAGACTCCAAAAGACCTTTATAGAAGCTTTTCTAAATATCTCTTTCAATGAAAGATCATCAAGAATGAAGGTTAGACTATCCATTTTCCATTCATGACACCGCATTGATATTTATTACCTATAGATCCTCATTGTAAACCCCTTTCATTGAGACCTTTAGCTAGACTAGAGTTTGCACATGTCACTATCTCTTTTTTGTGAAGGAGGGTGTTGAGGTGGAGACCTTAGAATATATTAGCTTGTTGGCTTAGACCCTTATACATCACACTAAGCTACTAGCTAGACCACTACTTATAATGTTAGTATCCCTTCTATTGTGAAGGAGGGTGTTGAGGTGGAGACCTTAGAATATGTTAGCTTGTTTATTCCAACCCTCATACATGAATTTAGGCCTCTAGCTATACTAGAGTCTTTGCATCTCACTGTCCCTACTATTGGGAAGTAAGGTGTTGAGTTGAAGACCTTAGAATCTATTAGCTCATTGACTCAAACCCTTATACATCACACAAGGCCTCTAGCTAGATTATAGTTTACACTTGTCACTATCCTTTCTATTGTGAAGGAGGGTGTTCAGGTTGAGACCTTATAATATATTATCTCGTTGACTCAAACCTATATACATCACACTAGGCCTCTAGCTAACACTGAGTTTTTACATATCACTATCCCCTTTTTTATGGAGGTGGGTGTTGAGGTGGAGACCATAGAATCTATTAGCTCATTAACCTAGAACCCTAAACATCCACTAGGACTCTAGCTAGATAGATTTTATGCATGTCACTACCCCTTATGTTGTGGAGGGTGTTGTAGTGGAGACCTTAGAATCTATAAGTGTGTTGACTCAAACACTTATACATAATAGTAGGCCTCTAGCTAGACCATAGTTTTCATATGTCATTATCCATTCTATTATAAAGGAGGGCTTTGAGGAGGAGACTATAGAATATATTAGCTCACTAAATCAAACCCTTAAACATCATACTAGGCCTCTAGCTAGACTAGATTTTACGCATGTCACTATCCATTCTATTGTGAAGGATAGTGTTTAGGTGGAGAGCTTAGAATCTATCAGCTCATTAACTTAGAAAATAATATTGACTACATGGAAAACTTAGCTATGAATTTTATTAAGAATTTTTTCCAAACTTTCAATCTATCTCTTTGGAGCTTCGAGTTTGATGGTTTTCATTGCAGTTATGTTTATTTGATTGGCTAGACAACTCATAGGTGGCTCTTTTCTCATCAAACTTTCTAAGGTTATCCTTTGTATCTTTTTTTGGTTGCCCTTGATCCACTTCCCATTATACCTTCATGTGTGATTCTTATCATTCCACTACATTAAAGTCTTAGTTTATCTAGGTTTAGGTGGATTGTTGTTTGAGTGTCTTGCCAATGAGAATAAATTCCTACTTGTTCTACATCTTTATCACTACTCAAGTAAGCATGTTTCCTATGGATTTTGTATCGTTCTCCTAGTTATCTACCTTTGGTGAGAGTCTAAAAGATGGAGTAACAATGGAATATGTAGATATAAGTCCAGTTGAGTCATGAAAGAAGACGAAGAGAAGAAAAGTTATAAAGCTAAGAAACTCAAGATTGAAGATCCAAAGTTAGAATTCATTTATGTGTAGTGACACAAGATTTCATGTTGACGGTGTTGACATTTAGTCAAGTTTATTATTAGTGACAACACTTATCTAGATTTTGTATGGCTACCAAGCTCATCAAATAGTCTATAGTTTTTTCCATGTAATTCAGTAGCCACCAAGCACTACAGTTCCTACTGAGCATTCTAGTGGTTACTAAGTGAATTTAGTTAGTGTGAAGAGCAATAGTTCAAATCAAGTAGAATTAGGTAGTGTGAAGTCTAGCAGTTCAACTCGAGCAGTTCAATGGTTACCAAGCTTTGTAGTTTCTACCAAGCTAGCAGTTCATGTAAAGCAAGATTAATGTTTACCGAGTGCAGTCATAGTAAACAAGTAATTCAGTTTCTACTGAGTTACACAGTATTTACCAAGTCATAGTACAAACTAAGTTCAAGACTACTCTAAGATGATTAGTATGGACCAAGCTTCTACTTCTACCAAATGCATGACAATGTCAAGTAGTGACAATGGATGTCGAGTATTAGAACTTCACCAAGTCAATTTTCAGAACCCAAGTGTCTACATATGAGCTGACTTTGTAATATTGGTGCTAACTTGTATATTGGTTGACTTTGTAATTTTGTAAATTGGATTGATATATATGTAATGTATTGTATCATATCCAAGGTAGTATGAAAGAGTAAGTAATGTGAAATAGAAGCATGTGAATGTGAATTAGCAGCAAACAAAGTGTATTGTAAGGCCATATCAATAAAAGAGAAGTAGAGTCATATCTATCATAGAAAGGTGATCAATAATTCAATGAATCTTTATCAACAAATTAGTTGTAAGTTAGAGATATATTGTTTCATCCTAATAGGTGATCCAATCCAATTCCTTTAACAAGGTAGACTTAATAGTCTTTTATAAAATCTCTTTACCGAGTGCATACTTAATTGTGTGTTTGTACAACCTCTAACAAGGTGGACCTAACAGTCCTAATTGCTACTAATAGGTCAAATCATTAGAAGTGATCATTGTAAGCCTTAATAGGACAACTTTATGCTATAGTATTGAAATTTTGTGGGTATCACCCCCACCCTAGTTTTACTTTCTTTTTGGAAGGTTTTTGGGTCACCAAAATTATTGTGTTCATATGTTATGAATGTTTTATGTTTTCAATTTCTCATGCATGTAGTTAGATCTAATATGATCAATTAAATGGTAATTGAATTATTGCAACTAAAATCTAAATTTGGTAAAGTTTTAGAGGTTAGTGATTCACCCCTCCCCTCTTAGTAACCTAGCTAGTCTTGAATATTTCCAACAATTGGTATCAAAGCTTTGTGGTTCTTAGGATAAAGTTTGACAGCTTGAGCAAAGATCAAGGAAAACAAAGATATTTAGACTTGATAAGACAATTGAAAATAAAAAGCTAGATCTAGAGATGGGCATTGCACAACTCAAGAAAGCTAAGGAGCAACTTTCCCTATCCCTGAAAAGAAGGAAGGAACTTGCAAATCAAATGAATGATCATTAGTACATTGAGGAAAATATTGAACACTTTTTCCCTTCAAGCAATTCAAATAAAGAAAATGATGCAATCAAAGAACTCATAGACAAGAATGATTCCCTACAAGAAGAAGTAAGAAAGCTCAAAAGAGAACAATAAATTCAATCAGTAAGACTATGTGAAATCTTGGAATAGAGGAACAAGATGAAAGAAGAAATGGATGGAAGAAACAATGAGATACAAAACCAAACCCTTCAACATGTAGATCTTATGGATTAAATCTCCAATGCAAATGAGGAAATCATGAGCCAAAGATAGATCAATGAAAGATTAAGAAATTATCTAAATTTGGAAAGACAAATCAATGAAAGAATAAGAAGTGAACTAAGATTTGAAAAACAAATCAGTGAAAGATTAAAAAATGACTTAAACACTAAAAAAAATTAATGAAAGAACAATGAAATCCCAAGTAGACATAAATCAATTAAATCAACTAAATGAGCAGAATCTATATAGACAAAAAGGTAAAGAAAGAATTAGATACAAAGAAGGTGAATCGTCCAAACAAGGCACTCAAAAGAATCAAAGACCTACTTGAAATCACTGTGGTAACATAGGTCATACATCTAACAGATGTTGGAGTAATGGTAAAGCAAAATTCAATGGTAAATGCTACAATTGCATTCAGTATGGTCACAGGGCTAATGAATGCAAAGAGAAACCAAAATTTGAAGGTAAGTATCACAAATGCAAGAAACAAGGTCACAAGGTATCAGATTGCAGGACCAAGTCATTCAATCTAGTAGAGAAAATTGTGAAAGCAATATTTAGTTAGGACTACAACACTTGATGTGGATGTCATTACTGTGGAGAATATTGACACATTGGCATGAACTATAAAAAACATCACACAAGGAAGAGAGATTCCACCATAAGATGCTTCACTTGTACCAAACTTGGTCATCTAGCCAAGAATTGCATAAATACAAGTAGAGTTGAAGATGAAAAGAGAGAAAAAGTAGATAACATCAAATAGAAAATGAGGTAACAATGGATTCCTAAATCTATCGAGGAAGCCAGTTCAAGTAACGATGGTCATGTCACTCAAGAAGTGGGTGACTCCACCATTTCTAACTAAGTTCTTAAGAAAGAATTGGAACTGCATTATCATGATCACATCCAAACAATTCCAATAGAAAGGAAGCAAAGATCCAAATCAGTATTTAAGATACAAAAGGATCATCAAGGAAGATCAATATTAGTTATCACTAAGTTACCTTCTCTACCAAGTAAGGTCAAGTCATAGACTTTATTGAGCCAGGTCAGGAGTAACAAGTCACACATGTTTGATTACTCAGTTATGAAGCATTTACCAAGCAATCCAAGTAGATAGTGGATTACAGCTTGTTGTGTATAATGATTTCATCATAGCTACCTTCATATTGAGCATTTATGGTAAATTTTTAACAAAAAGGCAGGAAATTGTATTCATTTTCACCGAGAATTTTAAGTGTTATTGTGATTGAGAAAATTGCAAAGTGACCAAGCAACCTCAAGAAAAAATTGTAATAAACTTTTTCAAAGTTTTTCATAACCTACCAAGTAGCCATGGTAGCATCAACTAGTAGTAGTAAGGCAAGGAAAGGCTTAGAGATGTTGGTCCAAGGAGTGGAATGGAAAGCACCAGATTTCAAACTTGTGCCAACAATTGCTAAAATCGTTGACCCAAACAGAGCACAATCACATATCCCTCCTTAGGTATTACTCATTAATGACATGTAAACTAATTTTAAGTGTACAATTCAAGAAATTGGAACCTTAGAGATGGATGATTCCCTAGAAGAATTATGTGTAAATAGTGTTTTTAAACCTATACATAAGCATTTAGAAGATAAGGGTTTAACCCACATTCCTCGGCTACCCCAAAGTTTCCAAATCAAATAGATTAGATACATCCTAAGCTGAGTCCACAATGGTTAGTTATGGCTTTAGCAACTAGTTTTGATCATGAAGTAGATGATTCATCACATTACTAGCCTTCCCATGCTCTCCAAGTCCAAAACCACTAAAACCCTAGGTTAGGTGGAGTTAGAGAAGAAAACCCTAGCTGAGTGGGATGGCAGAGGCATGAAAATCAGTAGCGTAACTGGTGCAAAACTTAAATTTGGCATACCTATGATAGCTCACAAGATTGATAGGTCTAGTCATCTAAATAGTGTGTCATGTGAAGCTATTGACCTAGCTTACAAGGTTGTGAAGAATAATCCATCATATGATCTTGAGATTTGTTGTTAAAGCAGTTGAACAAAAAAATGGAAGGTATAAGGACTTCCAAGAACAACCCTTGTAAATTTAGTTTGTTGTTGATTTTTTTCTTTTTCTATGTTCAAAATTTTTTCCTTTCAAAAGGCATAGTATTATGGAGAAAGGATGTGCTAGTTTTGTATTAGATTAATGAGTATATAGCAGGAATGGGTGAGAATTTTGTTAGTATAATGGATAATTATATTGATGTCTTCAAGGAGAAAATGAATAAAAAATTTAGGATTCCCAAGAAATTGGTGGAAGATTATAAAGATAATGTTTTCTTCATGGTATACTATGACAAAGTCTACATCTAGGCAATGAAACCCAAAGTTGTAGGGGTAAAACCTCTTCCCTATAAGGTGAACATAGATGAAGCAAAAGACATTATTGAAGCCTTGATAAATGAACCTATTGATCCAAGGCACCACACTTTGGAACATATGATGAGGCCAAGGCAAGAATAGAGCTTGAAATCAAGCTTCCTTAGGTGGTTAACAAAGGAAAGAGGAGGATAGAAAAACTTAAAACAAGCATACCTCATATGTTAACTGAGGGAAAAGACGAAGATATGGAAGAAGTAGAGGATGAAGAGGAGTCAAAAAAGGAAAGAGAGACAGTGAAGAAGAAAGGCAAGGTGATCATCACCAATCCACCCAAGCCATCCACTGTTGTGTTCACCAAAAGATCAAGGAACAAAGGCAGTGAAGTTGTATTTAGAAAACCTCCACCCACCTTCCAAGAAAAATTGAAACAATTAGAAGAAGGTTTAGGCATAACCAACTTCAAATCATTGAAGTATAAAACTAGGATAGAGGCTAAGAAGAAATAGGTTGAAGAGCTGGTGCTAACCAAGATGGAAAAATGGAAATACTCATTTGATCAGGTAGCTTCCCAAATCTCTAATGAATTATTAGAGAAAATAAAGCCAAGATGTGACTTTTCTATGCAAACAACAAAAGATATCTATGTGTAAACCCTGAGGCAATTTCTATGAAGCATAACAGATGCTGAGGTAAAAGAGTCCATAAAGAAGAATGAAGATAAGATGACTTTTAGATTTAATACTTGTTTAATTTTGATAAAGGATATAGAGCATGTGGTTAAGAATGCCACAAGTATGTGGAAGAATGTTTATAACTTGTATAAACAAAGTGACTACCCTATAGAGGTTAAGGATGATGACAGTGATGATGAGGAAGAAGAAACATACACTAAACCCACACATTTTGACAATGGAGAAGTTGAAGAAGAAAAAGAGGAAGAAGCTACCAAGGAAGACTAAGAAGATGGTGAGAAGATTGATCCTATGAACATAGAAACCATAGTTATTGCATCACTTCCTCACTCTCTAAGAAAATCAATAGCTATATCAAGCTCGGAGATAGCTTCTACAAGTTTGATTGTGACCATAAAAGACACATCAAATTTCCAATCACTCTTTGCTCCCTCACAACTTAGCTCATTATTGATAGAAGTGTCTACCACTTCATCTACCAAGTTGCAACCTCCCTCTTATTCAACTCCTGAGTTAGTGTCATTAGGCATGAGTACAACATGTTCTAAAATTTTGAGTTCTTCTATAGTAAGTAAAGTTTTGAGTACTACAATTTTGGATTTTATAGTTTCATCTTCTACAATTTTAGATACTTTTATAAATACTTTAGTTTTGGATTCAGTAAGCATTCTAATTAGTATTCCATCTATTGGTACTATATTAATTTTCACTACTAGTCCTACTATCTCTAATATTGTTTCCATTCCAGATTCAAAGGCATTAAGTACAAGGACAGTTGAACCTAAGGCGCAATTGAGTACAAGATTTTTGAGTAGAGGAAAGGAGATAGAGGAGGATATAGACCTAGATGAGGAGATTGAGATTCCCAAATGGGATTTTGATAGCATCAATGTAGATCATATGCATATAGCTGGTCAACTCCTCCAAAAGAAGGCCAAGTAGAAGAAATTGAGAGAGAATAGAGACAAAGAATATAAAATTATAAAAGATGCCAAGAATATTTTGACTGAGGCGATAGGTGTTGAAGTTGATACTTCTCAACACATTTTGTTCCAATTAGAAGAGGTAGTCTAGAAGTTTAATGAGGACTCCAATGGTCAAGAAAAATTTATTGAGAAAGCAAAAAAGAAATTTGATAATAAAGTGCTTGAGCACATTGCTCAGCAAATTTCCATTTAGCAAGTGGAGCTTTCCTCAATTTTGATCAATCTTGAAACCTCTTACACAAATTTAATATCACTTTTTGGAAAGTTATGTGATGTTACTAAGTTTTCAAAGGAAATAAAGAGCAAACTGAGAAAGATTGATGAAGATCTAAAGGCTAGTGCAAGGTAGTTGCAACTTGACCCTAGTTTAAGCTCTGCACATCATATGAAGATCAGATTCTTGTCAGATATGTAGGTAGAGTTTTTGAGAGAAGAAAGGATCCAATCTAATGATCCTTCCCATCATGTATACAATATAGAAGCATATTGCCTACTCAAAAACATTGATCCCTGACAAAAACTTCTCCATTGCAGATCAAATGATAGAACTCTCTTCAGAAGTGTAAATTGCTCTACATACATGCAAAGTTTTGCAAGAGAACTGGGATAAGACTCTAGAACTTATTCTCAAGGTACATTATGATTTTCTTTCTCATATTGGTACCTCCATGTAAATAAGTGTTGAATAAATCTTTGGCATTATTGTCAAAAAGGGGGAGAGACACTTAGTATGTATATATGATGAGAGACATTTATTATGTATAGTGAGATACTTGTTATACTATGTATATTGTATGGTGGAGAATCATGCAAAGGGAGAAAAGTGCATATAGTAGAGAATTTGTAGATATAGTATACTTTATATACTTACAAAGAAATTTTTTGAAAAATCTCAAAAATAGTGTACGATACTGAGCCAATACCACATTGTGATGTATATAAGTTTTGGTTGATAAGATCTTTTGTCACTAATGCCAAAGGGGGAGATTGTTGAAATTCAATCAAGTTTGTTATTACTAACAACACTTATTCAGATTTTGTATGGCTATCAAGCTCATCAAATAGTCTACAGTGTTTTCCATGTAATTCAGTAGCCACTAATCACTATAGTTCCTACCAAGCATTCTAGTAGTTACCAAGTGGATTCAGTTAGTGTGAAGAGCAACTCAGGTAGTGTGAAGTCTAGCAATTCAACTTGAGTAGTTCAGTGGTTACCAAGCTTTGTAGTTTCTATCGAGCTAGAAGTTCATGTAAAGCAAGATTAGTGTTTACCGAGTGCAGTCATGGTAAACAAGTAATTCAATTTCTATCAAGTTACATAGTATTTACCAAGTCACTAGTGTAGACCGAGTTTGAGACTACTATGAGATGATTAGTATGGACCAAGCTTCTAATTCTATCAAATGCATGATGATTCCAAGTAGTGACAGTGGACACCAAGTTTTATGTTTTTAGTTTCTCATGCATGCAGTTAGATCTAATATGATGAATTAAATGGTAATTGAATTATTGCAATTAAGATTTGAATTTGGTAAAGTTTTGGAGGTTATTGATTCACCCCTCTCCTCTCAGTAACCTAGCTAGTATTGAATATTTCCACTAGATAGTTGCTCATCCTCTAGAAGTGAGCATTTTCTAATGTATTTCTAAAGCTAAGATGACCCATTCTCTATTAAGAAGATTCCATATGTTCAGTGGGACCTAGGTGCAGTGTTATGAATAAGTTGACCCAAGACCTTGATATGCATCACTATATGATGAATCCATTGTTGGATACAATTTATTAATTGTGTATTATATTTGATGTTACAAAAATGTCATATCAGTTGATAGTTAGTGCATGCTAAGCTCACTTGGTCAGTGAAGATAGTTTTCCTAGCCTACTAAGCGTTCTTGAGTTTACTCTATATAGAAGGTAGTATCTACTGAGCTCACTTGGGCATCGAAGGAAGTTATGAAGAAAAGAGTGTTAACCAAGCTCACTTGGTTACCAAAGGTATTTTTTAAGTTTACAGTGTTAACCGAACTTCTATTGGTTAACACAAAAAATCACTTCAGAATCAATTTCTACCAAGTTGGGTTGGCTACCAAAGGAATTTCTTATTTTGGTATGTATAGCTTAATTATTTTACCTATTGATTCTAGCCAACTAAGGTGATGAATATTGGTTATTCTAAGTTGTATTTGAGCCCACTTGATAATCTAAAAGTTATAAGTAAAAGGTCAAGTTGTGATTTCAAAGTGTGGCATGCAAGTTGAATCAGTTGAAAGAGATAAGAAGAGAGGAAGCAAACTTGAAGGATAAGCAAGTATCCTTGTGGAGTAGAAAAGCTATATTTTATCAAGAAGGATCAAATACAACCCATAATAGAGATGTGAAATTAGCAATTTATTTGTATTCAAATCAGGTCATTTCATTGTTACTCTCTAACCATTGTAGCAGTGATCTAAAATCTCTTAATAGATTTGGTTTAATAGTTGTTTGTAAATCCTCTAACAAGGTGGCAATTGCATTGAATTTTTTCAAGAAATTTTTCAAGGCCACTCCTAACAAGGCGATTAAATTCTTTAATAGGGTCACACCTAACAGTGTATTTTGTAACCTTTAATAAGGTTGGCTCCTAACAAGGCTCACTTCATAAAGTGAAAAATAGTAACTAGTTACATTTGGTGGTTTTTTCCAAATTGAGTTTCCATGTTAAATCCTGGTGTCTCATGTGTTCATGTTATTTCTTTCATTCTTTCAATTAAATTATAGATAACATCTTAAGAACTACTAAAGTAATTCATACTCTGCATTTACTAAGTTATAGCAATTTCTATGTGTTCACTGAGTATTTGCAGTAATCAGTTTTACTAGTCTGAATTTTATTTGACATCCAAAGGATTTAGGATTTATTTTTTAGTAACTAATTCACCCCTCCCCTCTCAAATACTCCTCTTATATTTTCAACAATTGGTATCAAAGCTTTTGGTTCTTGTAGAAAAGGTTTCAAGAACCTAAACTAAAGATCAGGATGTCTTACAAGAGAGAGATTCCAAAGCTGAACAGAGACAACTTTGCAGCATGGAAATGAGGCTTCAACTAGCTACCATCAATGATTCAAGATGTAAATATATTGATGAAGAATATAAAACTCCCACTAGAACATTATCAATTGAAGATATTGCTGAGAAGAAGAACCATAACATCATGATGATTGACATTGTATCTGCTCTCAATTATGTTGAATTTGATGAGGTCAAAGAATATAAACCTCCTTTTGATATGTGGAACAAACTAAAAGAAATATATGGAGGAGATGAAAATTTAAGAAGAGGAAAAGAAGAAATCCTTAGAGGACAATTTGATCAAATGATAATGAGAGAAGGTGAAAATGTTGCAAAATATGTGGAAAGAATCAAGGCCATTGTTAGTGCAATCAAATCATCTGGAGGAGAAATCAAAGAAGAAATTGTTGTAAGTAAAATATTTAGAACTTTGCATCCCATCTATGCAATTAGAGTATCTATTATTAAAGAAAAGAGATGTGATCTAAATAACAAGATGGGTTTGGATGCCCTAGTAGGAAGACTGATAACTTTTGAACTAGACAACTCTGACAACTATGTTCTTGCTTCCAAGATATTGAGTCTGCATTTCAAGCTAAACTCTCACTCAAACAAAAAGGCAAGAAAATAAAAGATAATCAATTAGAAAGTGAGGAATAAATTGAAAAAATTTATGATAGTGATCTTGAAATTTTTGAAGCTCTAGTTGCAAAGAAATATTCCAAGAGCAGAGGAAAGTACAAAGGTAATATCTCTCTAATCTATTTTTCTTGTAAAGAAATTGGTCATATTGTTGCTAGGTGTCCAAAAAAAGAAAGCAAGGAAGAGAATAAAAGCCATAAGTACAAAGTAGGAAGGAATTCAAAAGTCACAAATCCTACAAAGACAAAGGTAAGAAAACTTGTTTTATAACTAAAGATTTTGATAACAGTGAAGATGAAATAGTGTATATTGTTGTAAAAGATGACTTTGATGATGAAGGAGATAATATGGCACTTGTCTCTCATGTTAACGAAGTTGACACATGGGTCATAGATAGTGGATGTTCTCACCATATGACAGGAGACAAAACTAAGTTTGAATATTTTGAACACTATGATGAAAGTAGTGTAAGGTTTGGAAATAATGAACTTTGTTGCATAAAAGGAAAAGGTCGAATCTCATTAACCAATGAACTTGTATGTGACAATACATATTGGATAATTTACTAAGTGTGGCATAGCTAAACAACATTGGATTCAAAGTAGAATTCATCAACGGCAAGGCAAGATTAGTAGATAACCAAGGAAATTTGATTGGATCAGGTAGGCAAACAAAAGGTAACCTATTTTATTTTAATCTTGGTGATTGTTCATTCTTTATTGCTCAAGTAGAAGAAAGTTTGCTATGGCACAAAAGACTATGTCATGTAAACTTTGATAATATGGTCAAGATTACCAAACTCAAAAGAGTAAGAGGTCTTCCTAATTTAAAGAAACCTGATGTTGGATTATGCAGAAATTGCCAAATTGGTAAAATGGCAAAGACTAGTTTTAAAAGCAAAAACTATCAGTCAGAAGATATCTTGGAAATTGTGCATACTAATTTATGTGGACCCATTAGAATAGAAACTTATAGTGGAGAAATGTTTTTCATTCTTTTTTTTAATGACTATTGTAGAATGATGACTGTTATGTATTTGAAAGATAAATTAGAAGCTTTTGAAAAAATCAAATGGTATCTGGCTAGAGTAGAAAAAGAAACTAAAAAAAGATTGAAATGTTTAAGACTAGATAGAGGTGGTGAATTCATCTCAAATGAATTAAACAATTTTTGCATTGAAAGGGGAATCAAAAGACAAGCATCAACCCCTGATGCTCCTGAGCAAAATGGAATAGCTAAAAGAAGAAACAAATCCAACATGGATTGTGCAAGGACACTAATTATTGAAAAAATGTTGTTATCAAATACTTGAAGGAAGCTATTAGCACTACAGTTCATACTTTGAACTGAGATGAGTTGAAGAAGGATTCAAACAAAACTCCCTATGAACTATGGTATGGCTACAAACCCAATGTAAGTTACTTGAAAGTATTTGGCAAAAAAATTTATATAATGAAAGAATCTAGAAAAGGAAAATTTGATGTAAAAGGTGACAAAAGTATAATTCTAGGATATTCTTGCAAAAGTAAAGCATACAAATGTCTGCATTTTTCCACTCACAAAATCATAGAAAGTGCACATGTGAGAATTGATGAGTTTACAGAAAAGACTAAAGAAGAAAGAAAAAAGCAACCAAAAGATTGCAAAAGGTTTTTCTACTATGAACCTAATACATTGCCAATCACATTTGACAAAAAGGGAACTTCATCTCTTGATCTCTCCAAATCTCCATCAGTTATCGAGTTGTAGGATGTGCAAACTGAGTCATAAGGATCCAAGTCACATTTAGAGACTACTGAGTTAGTGCATACTGAGTCTGAAGAACCCAAGCCACAAATAGAAGGACCTGAACCAAAAGTTAAGATTAAAAATGAAGACAGTATAATTCATTCAAAAATCAAAGAACCTGTATTGGCTAAATATGTCAGAAGGTATCATGCACCTGATCAGATTATTGGAGACAAATTAGATGAAACAATGACAAGAAGAAAGTTAGAATGTACATGTTTACTTGCTAAATTTGAACTTAGAAATGTCAATGATGCATTGAAAAATGAAAGTTGGATTGAGGCTATGAATGAAGAGATAGAACAAATAAAAAAGAATAAAACTTGGACTCTTGTACCTAGGCCCAAAAATAAAAATGTGATTGTTATAAAATGGGTATTTAGAAATAAGTTGAATGAAGATGGAAAAGTGTCAAGAAATTAAGATAGACTGGTATGTAAAGGCTATTCTCAAGAAGAAGGTATTGATTATGGTGAAACTTTTTCCCTTGTTGCAAGATTAGAAGGTGTTAGGACTTTACTAACTTATGCAGCTCACAAAGGATTTAAAATATATCAGATGGATGTTAAATTTGCATTCTTGAATGGAATTCTTGATGAGGAAGTCTACACTGAATAGCCAGAAGGTTTTGTTGATCCAGACAAAAGGGACATGGTCTGCAAATTACACAAAGCCCTATATGGTCTCAAACAAGCTCATAGAGCCTATTATGAAAGATTACATAACTATTTGATACATATTGATTTTCAAAGAACAAATGATAACAATAGCCTATATATCAAGGAAGGACCAGATAAGAAGATTGTGTTGGAAGAAATATTTGTGGATGATACACTGTTCATAGGAAATGATGACTTATGCAAAGCATTTTTAGAAAAAATGAATAAATAATTTGAAATGTCCATGTTTGGTGAAATAAAATTCTTTGTTGGATTATAGATACAACAAAATAGAAATGGTATCTATATCACTCAATCTAAGTATTTCAAAGAGATACTCAAGAAGTTTGGAATGGAGGATTCAAAACCAATTGGAACCCCCATGTGTACTAGACTTAAGCTTACAAAAGATGATGACTCCAAAGAATTAGATTAGACCTTATACATATCAATGATTGAGAAATTACAATATGTGGTACATATAAGGCTTGATATTGCCTTAGTAGTTGGGATAGTGGCAAGATTCTTAGCTAAACCTAGAGAAAACCACATGATGGCAATAAAAAGAATCTTAAGATATCTGAAAGGTACTAAAGACTATGGCTTATGGTACAAACTTGGAGGAAACCTTGACCTAAAAGTATTTATTAATGTTGATTGGGTAGGAAATCTTGATGACAGAAAAAACATTAGTGGTGGAGCATTTTCTTGGTAAAAGACTTGTATCTTGGACAAGCAAGAAGCAAAATTGCACATCTCAATCTACAGTAGAAGTAGAATATGTAGCAGCAATAGTGAATTGCTCTAACATTGTTTAGTTCAAATAGTTGTTGGAAGGAATGAAGGTTGAAATCAAAGAGCCAATAGTCATGTATTGCGATGACACTAGTGCAATCAACATATCAAAGAATCTAGTGATACATTCCAAAAAAAAATATATTGCTATAAAATATCACTTTGTAAGAGAATTAATATAGGACAAATAAATCAAATTGAAATATGTGCATACAAAAGAACAAATTGCAAATATATTCACAAAGCCATTACCTAAGGATGCATTTTTGTATCTAAGAGGTAAGCTAGGGGCCATTCCCCTATCTAAAGCTAACTATATAAAGTTTAGTGATGCATCAAAATGAACTAAGTTGAAGATCAATCAGTTGATTTTAGTATTGACAAGGACATATTACAAATGAATCTATACTCAAGGTACATTGATACTAATCAAAATTGTCTTTAGCATGTGTTGTCAAAGAGAGAGAAGTTTACTATCATATTCTTTTGAAATTTTGTAGAGGGAAAAGTTAAGCAATTCATTCATAGAGGGTGAATACTATAGGAGAAGTTTTATGTATAGAATCAAAGAGGGAGAACCATTCTGACAGAGGGAGCCTTATTCTTGAAATTTCATTGTGTTATGACATGTTGTGTTGCCATCAATGCCAAAGAGGGAGATTGTTGGAAATAATTGATTAATTGTATGTTATCTTTGATGTTACACAAATGTCATATCAGTTGACAATTAGTACATGATGAGCTCACTTGATCAGTGAAGATAGTTTTAGCATATAAAATCACTTCAAAATTAGTTTCTACTAAGTTGGTCCAGCTACCAAAGGATTTTCTTATTTTGGCATGTATAGCTTAATTATTTTACCTATTGATTCTAGCTGACTGAGGTGATGAATATTGGTTATTCTAATTTTTATTTGAGCAACTTGACAATCTAGAAGGTATAAGTAATAGGTCAAGTTTTGATTTCAAAGTGTGACATGTGAATTGAATCAATTGAAAGAGATAAGAAGAGAGGAAGCAAACTTGAAGGATAAGCAAGGTATCCTTGTGGAGCAGAAAAGCTATATTTGATCAAGAAGGATCAAGTACAAGCCAGAATAGAGATCTATAGTTAATAATTCAATTGCATTCAAATCAAGTCATTCATTTTTACTCTCTAACCATTGTAGCAGTGATCTAAAATCTTTTAACAGAGTTGGTTTAACAGCCATTTGTAAATCCTCTAACAAGGTGGCAATTTCATTAAATTTTTTCAAGACCTTTTGCAAGGCCACTCCTAATAGGCTGATTAAATCCTTTAATGGGTCACACCTAACAATGTGTTTTGTAACCTTTAATAGGGTTGGCTCCTAATAGGGCTCACTTAAAAAGAGTGAAAAATAGTAACTAGTTACATTTGGTGATTTTTTCCAAATTGGGTTTCCACATTAAATCCTGTTGTCTCATGTGTGCATGTTATTTCTTTCATGCTTGAAGTAAATTATTGATAACATCTTAAGAACTACTAAAGTAATTCACACTCTACATTTACCAATTTATAGCAATGTCTATGTGTTCACTGAGTATCTACAATAATCAATTTTACTAGTCTAAATTTTATTTGACATCCAAGGGATCTACAGTTTATTTTAGTAGTAATTGATTCACCCCTCCCCTCTCAGTTACTCCTCTTATATTTCCAACATCCATGGTCAGTAATTCATTTCAAGGATATATAAGAAGAACTGGAAAAGGTATAGGAAATTTTTTTGAAAGGCTTCTATCTTCAAAAAGTGGAGGTCTCAAGGGTTCTTTTACATCTAATAAAAGAAAAAAAAGTTCTCCTTTCTCAAAGACAAGGAGGAAATTGATTCTAAGAAATATATATAAGAATACTTTGCAAAGATGCTAGAAACATTCTTCTGGTGAAGTTAGTTCCAAGCCTCCACCCCTAGTATAAAGGAAATCAAGTATTCATGATTGACGCAGAGAATCCATTCCATAGGTTCCCCAAAATTAAGTTGTGAAAGTAAGAAAGAAATCCTTATGTGAAAAAGAGGGAAATGAAGTGCCCAAGGTGTTGAAGGAGTATTTCTCACATTGTGATCCTAAATCAAATATAAAGGAAAGCTTGTAGAAAGATAAGTCCAAGATCTCCTTCCCTGCACACAGGAAGTTGTGGTGAGAACCCTTGTTCTAGATTTTGAAGTAAAGAAGGGAGTTTCCATTAGTCCCAATTCAACTAATTTGGTAAGTGGATAATCTCTCTACTATTTGAGATTTAAAGTGAATGATATGATTTTTGGATTTATGAATCTTCATATGGGTAGAAATGGAAAGTTATAAATGGTCATTAACAATCAAATTTATTACAAATCCAATTGTTGCGACCATTAGTTTTGATTTATTTCATTCGTGTGGCACCAACAGTTGAATTCTCACATCTATATTATCAAAATTTTCCCAAGCATAGTTCTCCATTGTTTTAATGATTATTTATCAAGCAATTTATCCCCTTTATGAAATTGTAAGTTAATAGAAATTAGAGTAGCAAGATATGATCATCTGATTGGTCTAGAAGGTGAATTCAAAAAATTCTTAGATACCTCATTAAAGTATTATGATTTAGGTGATCTACATAGAAGGCTCAACTCTCAGCCAATTCACCCAATAACCTAGAAATTGAAGGAAAGTAGATTAGCTAAATTTGTCAAATTCCCCATGGTTGTGCAAGCACCAAAATTGGTAAAGGAATGTATTGAAAGGTACAATCTAGAGATAAAGAAAATATTGCTACTTGATCAGTGTATTCTACTATATGTAAATAAAGCATTGATGTAGTCCACATTTGGCATTCTAGCAAAAGAGGAATACTATGATATTGACTTCTCATCCTCTGTGTTGATGTTCAACAAAAAGAAGACTCTGAGAAGAGAAGACATGCAAAGAACTTGGTTCCAAACACCTCATTCTAGAAAGAGTAATATGCCAAAGACTTTTTTTGGAACTAATTTAAAAAGAGAGATTGTGGACATCTTGGTAATATTGCTAAAATTGAAAGGAAAGGAGGAAATCTTAGATTTCATTGAACACCACTTCTTCTTGGTGCATGTCATATGTGATGATGGACTACGTATCAATTGTGTTGAGATTATATGTGAAGAGCTTGCTTCTTGACTAAGTTCAACTAAGGAATCTAGGTAGTTGTAGATGTCTTCATACCTAATATATGCCTTAGCCACAAATCACCTCTCGTTGGGTCTTCCAAGTATCAACAACTATGATGAAAATATGAAGGTGTATGAGCTCTATCCTCACCTACAACTAAAAATGAGCTTTAGAGAATATGTGAAGATTAATGATGCCTTTACAAAGAGATTGTATTGAGAATTGCAAGGGTGTGCTAAGTGTAAGTTCTTACCTGTGGCTAGATCAGTTGTGGGCCAATTTGGATGTTGTTTTGTCTAGTTCCCATTTTCTCCTACCTAAGGATTAGTGCATTTGATGGTTTCCCCAAGAGGCTTCCTAGGTGTCTTGAAGACAAGGTTGTTCTTGTTGAACTATGAAGACAAATACTAAAGGTGAACACCTTGTGTTCCAATGTGAAGAAGTTAACTAGGACTTCCTTCCCAATAGTGGTAGGAGCTTAATCCTATGTTTCTAAGTATGATGCTCAAATGTAGTCAAAAGCTTTGAAAGTAAGATTGAACTAATTAATTATGAGATAATAAGGCCTCAGTATGACCCAGTGAATTTTGTGAGAGATCATCTGAAGCTTGGGTATGCTCACAGACATGTCCTAGATGTTGAAGACTACTAGGCCAGATGTTATGATGAATATCAAATTAGGGACAAATATTGGTCTAGGATAATAGTCAATGAAATTAAATTATATAATGATATTGTTGATGTTTCTAATCTTGTAGATGATGGGTCCTACATGCATCCCTCAAGCTATGAGCAAGTGAAGAAGACTCCCATTGTGTCAACTCTACCTGAGGGTCCTATTATTGACACAATGGAGGTCTTGATGTGTGGGATCATCAAAAGGATGGACAAGTAGGTGGAATGGACCAAAGTGAAAAAGAAAAGAACTAGAAGTGTGAGCTCTACTAGTTGATTAGCTTCTAGAATAGCCTATTCGAATGCTGCCACATCCATGACCGCTAGTACTACAACATCAGTTGTCCAACACAATCTATCAATTGAGGAGGAGACCAACCTCTTAAAAAGAATATCCAAGTCACTCCAACCTATAGAGGAGGATCTCTATCAAACATGGGAAAATTTGGGAATAATGAGAAGAACAAAGAGAAGGAATAGGAGAAATCAGTAATCAAACCTCCCTCCCCCATGCAAGTCATCAACCTTGATGGTGAAAATAATCCCCTAGATGGACAAGAGAAAGATGAATCTTAGAAAGGTGACACTTTATCCCTCTCAATGACCAAGGTAACTACCCTTCCTACTTCCACCCAAAGTAAAGAGACACCTCTAGTGGCAAGGAAGCTCTTCAATCCAATAGCCCTACAATCAGCAATCAATGTCCTTTTAACTGAGTCATGGTTGGAAGAGACTATTGATCAAAAGAAGAGAAGGCATAATGAAGTTTCCCCATCCAAAGACCTCATTATACAAGCAACTTCTTCTCAGCCACCATTAAAGAAGGTAAAGAAGCAAAAGGCTATAGTGGAATTGGCTACTAATTCTTCTACTAGTCATATGCTAGTAGAAATTGTAGAACCTCAAAAGGAGGGGAAGTTTCATGAGCTGGCTATGAGCGATTTCCAAATTAGAACTACTGACATATGTATTCTTGTCCATGATTCCATGGTCAACATATGGAAATCAAAAAATGAGAAAATCAAGGATAGACTAGAAGAATTGAGGGTAGAGAAAGAGGTACTAAAGGCCTCAAACAAAGAGCTTGATGGTTTTTTAAAAAAAACTATAGGTTGTGAAAAACCTATACTAGGATGCAGAAGATAAAGAAAAGCCTAAGGATTAGCTAATTCCCATATTTAGTAGAAATTATCTCAAACCTAGGCTAATCTTCAACAAAGCACACAAGGGCTTTCTACTCTTTTGGCTCTGTAGGGCCAAGGCTAGTGAACCTAGGGATTAAGAAGACTTCTTCTTTGACTTTCTTCTTCAATATTTTCTCACTAATATTCTTCTCTCTAGATCTATCACTTATAGAAGATAAATGCTCAATAATCTTCTTGATATTGTAGTCAACTTACGTGTTGTAGCAGCTAACTATAAACTCCAAGAAAGCTATTACAATAAGGAAATGACCAAAAATTTAGTTCTTTGTTACAAAAATGGAAGATTTATTTTGATGTATATGTGTATTGTGCAACCACATGACAACATCAATTTGTATCTGAATTAATGACTAGTACCTTATCCATTATTATATAGAGTCAAACTAGTAACCTTAGATCTATTTAATTGACTTGCAATTAAACTTATCAGTTGTTAGCCCTAAATTTCATTCTTATAATATCCATCACATTTATCTAGAAACCCTATCAATTCATGAAATCACGTACTTAATTCTTTGAATCAAAATAAATCATTTAAAAGATATACAACTCATCCAAGTTGTATTAAATTGAAAGAACCTTGCTCATTTCAATCTCAAAATAATAGATACATGAAAATAGAGATAAAACACAGAGACACAAATATGCAAAACTTCTCTTTTCTATTAATTTTCCTTGAAAACCATACATTGCTGGTATAAACTCAAAATATAACTCAAAACTTGACAAACTTACTCATTCAATGTTCATCGTATTCTTAGACTTGCAAAATTGAGTACAACATATAACTGACACAAAATTTTGACTAACTATAATTTTAAAAAAATAGTAAAATTGACTTTGGACCCTCACTCCACATCCTAGAAATACTCTTATAAGAAAAATTACAACAAGCTTTAGATGGGAGGACACATGTCAAAATTTGATTTGAAAGTAAATACAAAGATACTTTTTGATATTCCTATTTTACAAAATTGTCTTTGTATCAGACAAAATTAGGGAAATAGTTCTTTAACTGGTAGGTGGCACTTTCTGTAGGTGTCTTCAACATAACTACATTTTTATTCTAATTTTTTATCACTTTCCTTTCCTTTTTCTTCACTTTGTCTCTTCTACCATCTTGTTGTAGTTCTTTAACTACTCCCTACTGGCAAAGCCTTGATTTCTCCAACTACTTCCCATACATATATTTCCCTTTTGGTGGGCCATTTAATATTTCTAGATTCATTTAAGTCTCTTATTTCTTTATTCCACCTAACATCTACAATGGCCTTTGATTCTATTAAAAAAAATGAAGTCTATTTCAACTTTAAACAATGAATCAATTAAATTGTTAAAGGAAACATCACTATCATCCTCAAGAACTGATGTTGTTCCTGGTTATGTTAGTACTAAACTAAAAGAGTTTGACCATTATTGCTAGTCTTTTAGTTTATTGTTAGCATCCAAAATCGGTGGGATATAGGGCTCAATCCCTTGTGACAAGATTTTCATCCTACCTTGTATCATTTGCAATTTACTAGTAAAGAAGCCTATTAATTCTTTTACTATTTCCAAGCCTTCTTTAACTATGATGATCTTGTCTAGTAGATCTAGCTTCTTTGCCATTAACATGATTAGCCTTTCTAAGAACTATATATATGGCCCCATAGATTAAAAGTGGGTGATAGCCATGCAAGTTCTTCATTGCAAACATGCTCAGTATCTTGTAAATAAATATAAAGGGCATGAGCCTATTGAGAAATTTTCTTTAGAGTCTCTACTCTATGTCCTATCATGCATGTCAATACACTTACCCTCACTTCATCACCTTACTATGTAGATTGAGCATCAATGCTCATTCTTCTTGGCCTGACTTCCTCTTTCTCTTGCTCTATAGTCTAAGTAGATGCTTCTTGTATAATCCTTGCTGATTGTTTAATGCTAGCATGTGCCCTATTTGCCTCTACATTATCTACTTTCTCCCTCAAGTATGAAACTTCAACCTCTAGCCCCTGATCTTTGGCCTCTAGCTCCTCTACCTTATGCTTATAGACATAACTCTTTTTGAGTTCCTCTTTGTAGAGCTTTCTGACATCTATGTAGTCATGAAATGTCCTTTCTAATTTTGTCTCTATCTCTTCTTCCTTGGCTTCATTCATGAAGTAGAAATGCTTCATAGCCTTGGAGATTTTTGCACTAGATTTCCTTTATAGTGTCCATACTATCATATTACCTTCAGCAGTGTTTTGCACATCCATCAACTTTGGCTTATAAGTCTTAGGAGCCATGCTCCACACTACTAGGTATTTTGAATTAATGTTGAAGCCTGGTCCCCTCTGTAAACCACTCGCTCCAAAACCCTCATAAGAGATGGAGTTCTCTTGCCTCCTTATTTTTTCAAGCATAAAATTGTGTTCCATATCTCATCTAGGTACTAAGATCATGCCACTTCTTTGGACTAAGTCCCTTTCCTCTATAGGAATCATCACCTCACTCTCTAGGTCATAGGCATGAAGCTTCTCCACAAGTTCTTGTATTTTCTCTTCAATTTTTTCATGGTTTAAGCTTCAAGACTAGTTCACTTTGTAGAGGAAACTTCTCAATAAATTTAAGTAATTCATCATCTTCCCTGAACATTTTTTCTTGGATGATTCTATCATCTAACCTAGCTACTGCCATCTCAAGGTTAGTCAAATAATTCTCTATTGTATTCACTCTATCCTAAATGTAACTTTTCCTTAAATCAAAAAAATACTAATTTTTTCTAGCCATAAGTTGAAGTGTCCTCTATTTTACCTTTTGAGGTATATGGACCACTTTCTATCTTTTATTACCCTTGGTAACTCATGATGCTTCAGCAAGCTCTTCCTCTTCAATCTCTAGGATTACATTTGGCTCAAGGCTATCAAGGTTTACCCTTTTCTCCTCTCCTATTAAGCCTATAAGCATCTATTCCATGATCTTTGCATGATCATGCACCATCTTCCTTATTTTTCATGGATAAGGGTTTTCCATATAAAAACCCTTGAAGTTAAGATCTGCTCTTTTTAGCTCATTCTCAACTCTTAAAACATCATCAAACTTAGCTAACTTATCTACAGCTTCCCCCTCAGCTACAATATATTTAATTATATCCTCTTGGGGAGACTCCCTAGTATTTGGCAATATATATTCCCTAATTTCTTTTAAGGTGTTCTTTATATAGCCCTCCTGGTCATACATTCTATATGGGGTAGTGGATAGATTAAAATGGCAAAGAAAAGAATGAATTTGATCTAAGGATTATTTTCTAATTTAAAAGTCTCCTATTCTAAAGCATCCACACAAAAAGGTTCCCTTATGCACTTTAGGCCCTAGGTATTCATTTTTTACCATGAATAATTGCCACATGAACTCAATGATGCCCAATCTAGTGGGTATGTATTTTGGTAGGATATGGGGTGGTTGGGGCAACTATAGACTCTCATAATGGAAAAGGTTGGAAACAAGAAAATATCACCCTAATTGTGGTCTAACTTCTTATTCTTTGGGACGAGAGCTGGTCTCAATAAAATTTTCAAAATCTTTAGAGCCCTAAAGAAACTAGGGTCTAACACTTTCATAATCATAGAACTAAAGTTATTGAATAAAGAAACACAATTAGAGTAGTGATAGAATCTATCCCACACCAATTTCCATTGTTGGACTAGTATCTCTCCATTTTCATCAAATGTTTGATCAATAAAATCTAGGCTAATATACCCAATATTCTTGTACATAATCAAGTGCATTAGCAACAAATAATGGTGGAATTTGAAATTCCCCATCTCTCCACTTTGTGTAGACCCAATATTTTCTTTCATATTCTCCAAGATATAATCTACATAACCATATTATCCACCATGATATACATCTTGTACATCATTGGTGACAATGTATTTGGCCACATATACCACATCAGACCCATGTTTTCCTACCACCTTGTAGACACCATATACTATCTTCACAAAATAATTCTTAAATTTTTCTAGGGGCATCTTATTATCTAATTTCTTTGGATAATCCCCAACCTTCTTGAGGTCCATTGGGATGTGTTGTATCATGGTTTTCCTAGTATAAGCCTTGATATCCATCTCAAAATTCCCTTGAAGTTCAACCAAGTCTGGTGGTTTGCTCATCAAACCATCTAATCTAGAGGCTTCAATGAAAAAGGCACAATCCATTGTGGACGGAATGGTTCTGTCATGCCTATGAAATTATTTAGTTCTATATTATAGGATTTAATGAGGGACTTTACTAGATTAACATCCACGAATACTTCTGGAAAGATGAGCTTTGTCGTATTCTTCTTCTATGGATTACATACAAGAATCTTTTCAGACCTATTGTTATAGAAATATTTGAAAATTTCATACACATTGACACTAGGGCAAGTATCATCTCTAAAAAAAGCATATGAGTCTATATATTCATGGTAATTTGTAGAGATGGTGTTCAAGGATTCTAGAAATAACTTTATCCATTCATCTACATATTTATTTGGTTTCTACTATCAGGTTTTTACTCCTTTGGAAATAGAAGTCTCTATAACTCTCATGTCTTTGGCTTGAATCTCCTCAACTTCTTTGTCCAAAATCTTGACTAATACTTAGGAATCCAAAAAAACTCTACAACTAGTACTGAGAACTATAAATCCTTCACACTGAAAACTCTGTAACTGCTAGAAATCTTCTCTTTTTGCAAATGCTAATCTATTACTAGCCTAGAGAATGTATTTATGCTATGTGTACCTCATCAACCATTTCTATGCATTTAATTCCTGCATGCATAAGCCTTAAACTTAGTTCCTTCTATAACCTTAGGGGAGCATCGACATAACTATCCAACTTTGCATTATTTTTACTTTCCTCTAATTTTATTGGTTGATAAATTTTATCATTTTTCTAGCTCAAAAGAGGGAAAAAAAGTTCTTTCATGTCTTATTTTAGGGCTTGCAATCTTACGATTCACTTCGAATTTCAAACCCTTCATATCCTCTTAAGGAATAAAATTGACCTTTACAATCTCATGATCGACCATGCTTCAGATTTTTGAAAAGCCCTCTTAAGCTTCTTACGATCTCATGAATAATAGCTTATCGCAAGATTAGAACTCTTGAATTTCATGTCTTCTTTAGAGTTGTGAACCTACTTAGCATTTTATATACTCTTTTGTAGCATCACTTCAATACACATAAATTCCTACAATCTTATGATCACAGCTCAACAAAGCATCGGGCCTTTCCTTTTCTCACTTTACAATCTCTCGATAATGGTTATCTAAGCTTCTTTGTAACTTGGGAAGTTTTCTCTTAACCACTGCCTTTACCTCTCGATCATATGCACTTCATAAACTCTAAAATTCACTTTTCCTTAACCCTTGTGATGATACACTTAGCACTACTTCGTAACTTCTAAAGTCTTCATGTTTTTCCCTTGCAATGTTACGATCCTCCATTCTTTATTTATTCAAGAGACTTCAATTGTCATGTGTTCAATTTATTTATGGCTAGCCCCACTTTGTAAGATTGTGATACTTAATACCCTTAGCACTTTATGTCTTATGATCTTATGATCTCCTTTCTTTCATGTGGTTGATGGTCCCCTTATAAGCCTTTCCTCTTATACACTCTTTAGTTCATCATAAGATTGTATCACTTATTTTTTTACCATAAGACACTTATAGTGACATGGTGTTGGGACAATTGTAAGCTCAAAACCTTCATTATATACTCTTGTGATTCTATGATAACAATGAATATCGTAACATCAAGAGACTCAATTTTTACCTTTGTGATCCTTCACTAGCCTTCATTTCATAACATCGAGAGAGGAAAAACTTAGAGTTATGACTATATACTTAAAACATTGATTGTAAGATTGTAACAAAAGATGAAAATTTAGAAAACCACATGAGATCTCCCACTTAAACATAAAACCTAGGGTACAGGTCAAAATTGATCATGTATTTAGAAAATTTCTCAATTATAAGGAAAAAAACATAAGCATTAGTATATTAAAATACCCTATAATAGGCAAAAATTCAACAGGTTATGGTCTTTTGCTAGAAAACTAATAAAAAAAAATGAAAAACCCTAACTTCATAACATATTTCAAAATATTCTCACTATAAATTTTCAAATTTTGGCACAATGGAAATAGGGGCTAATGGATTACATCAAAGCTACACTTGGAAGCACCTCTACAAATAAATTTGATCCAAGTGTAGAGGAGAACAAGAATCTACTACTAAAGCTATAGTAAGAGAGGTAATTCAGTCAAATTAGTCTTGTCCAAATTGATCAAATGAAGGCCAAAGGTGCCCTTCTCATTTAGAACCTTGGAAACCTATTGTTACACACTTGCAATGTCCAGCTATCAAACCTCAATGCACAAAGCATAAGTGGGTTTAATAGAGAAATTAGCCTTGTTATAGGAGGTAATTGATATGAAAACCAATGCTGCCATAACCTATGGGATTCTTAAAATAGGCCAAGAACCATTGCTTCATTGGAAGCAATCACTGCAATTCATAATTGAGAGCTCAATGAGGTCTAAAAATGAGCTAAAAGATGTACATGATTTAGTGCAAAAAGTCATGGATGAGACATTTGAAAATCTAAAGATGTTGCATATTAAATCATATGTTACCAATAATGGTCAATTGGTTGACATTTAGTGAATGAAAGCTAAATTTATAGCTTTTTTAGAATAAGCCACCAATCCATTAGGCTTCTAGATGTCAAAGATCCACAAGCTCTTAGTGGTAGATTCCATTCTAAGGTATGCATCATAAAAGCCCCAATCAAAGATCACCAAAGTTGAAGAGTTGATAGAGATGCATGATTACTGGATGATTCAAGTTGATAAAATTCCCATCCTAGGTCTCGATGAGCTCAAAAGTGTAATTGATGCAATGAAGGCATATAGGGCTAAGGTTGTGACCCCAAAGAAAATTTCATGCTCTAACACTCTCTTTTACAAGTGTCACCTCTTTTGCTTCTCAATTGCTAATATCATAGCCATCTTTAGCATTCTTCTCATAGGTTTGGACTGTGTAATAGATGATGACTCATTCAATCCTATTTTTATCTTTCACCTATTCATAGATTCTTTGTAATGTAATATTAAATGTAACTGGCCATTCCTAACAAGGGCCTATAAGTGTAACTTTTTGATAAGTTAATAAAATTGGAAAATAGTTTTTTGGAAAAACCCTTGTAGCTAGGACTACTATGTGAGAATTTGTGTCTGCATCTTGAATTTGATGTTCATCTAGTTTATGTATTGTGCTTGGGATAAAATGTGTTGTTAATGAAATCTAAGAGATTACAAATAAACTTTGTTTTATTTCTTTCATTTTAGTGGGTTGTAAGCTTTAATTTCTTTGTTACATCACTATCTTATTCCCCTAGTTTGTAGATGTTAGTTCATATGAATTTCATTGTTTTATAAGAATTTTGGGACTTGGTTAATGAAAGTGACTAAGTAGGAAACAATCCAAGTATTTTCAAATCTCAATAACTTGGGCAATACATGTATTATCAAGTTAATCATACTTTCTCTTCTTACACAATGTGTATTAACAAACAGTCATGCATTGTTATGATCTTGCATTCGAGGGTATAATAGATAGAATTTTAGGTGTTAGATGAGCTTAACAATGACTTACATGCATTCATGTTTGTGGAGTTTCTGAGTTATAATCTGAAATTAGCCTAGATTGTTTGAAGTGTTAAGAAATTTGGTTGTACCTCTTCTACTCTCTAGTTAAGAGCATACCTCAAAGTTATTTGATATACTAAAAAGAAATTCCTTTCAAATCTTTGCATCATAAGGGAGTTGCACCTTTCAATTTAGGGGTCTATGATAGATTACTATAATGACCCATTCTATCATTAACTATTATGTTTTCCACCACTTTGGGCTGATTAAAAGTCAAGGTATAAACCAAAACCTGTGGAAGAAAAATTATTAACCAATAGTTTTTGGTGACTATCTTGGGGAACTTAAAGAATCTCTAAATTGCATCCTTCCCTAGATGGAAAGATAAAATCATGTGCCTTTTCCTCACTAGCTATGTTAGCTTTAGTAAGTCTTTCTATGGCTTTAGTGGAGTAGCTTATAATTCCATCCTTGTTGGCACTTAGATTTTTCAACTTATTCTTGTTAACCTATGAGGAAAAATGGTGTTTCCTCATGAAGGTCAAATCCCAATAATTCAACCCGACCTTGGCTTTCAAGATGAACAAGAAGATATAATAAATTAGTTGAATACAATTAACTGGAGAAATAGAAAATCCTTAGATGAGTATAGAAGAGTCATCTTTGCATTAGAAAGAGAAGAAGCCAACATTGAGTACTAGAAAGGTGTGTTGCAGAAAAGAAGATTGAGACAAGCATTAAGCACACCGATTGTGAATAGAATTAGTTCATCCTAGATCCTAAATATACTAGGAGTGTTCGTGATTGAGGCCAAATTGATCCAATATTTGAAGAGTTGAGGAAAGTTGATTTTCTATTATTAGAAGATCCTCTAAGAAGTGGGAAGGATTTTTTAAGGGACCCAGTGTTTCAATGTATCTGTGGAGCTCTATTTCTACCACCCTATCTTGTTTCTTGAAGACAAAATCATTCTTCTTCCCCTCCTATCTTTCACACTTAGATTTTTTTCATTGTGTAACACCCTCACCTTACATGGAGTCATAGCCCCAACTTTGTCACCTTCCATCTAGTACTAGTTATTTTTCCTACATCAATGGTTGTACCCTAGGGTAATGCTATTGATCCCCTACAACTTGCTACTAACAATGACTTACCAAGTGCATCTAAAAAGAACTTTCCCAAATTCAACGGTGATGGGAAAGTCTCTATAGATGAATATATTGTTGCTTTCTTTGCAGCTTGTATTATTGTCTACCCTCAACACAAAGATGTAGTTGTAAGAATGTTCATTGAGACTCTAGTAGAAAATGTAGCTGATTGGTTCCAACATCTCCTTTGGGATGCATTACAACTAGGGATGATATGAAAACTCAATTTGAGGCATGATATAAAAACAAAGAGAATGAACATACTTTATTGTCTCTTCTTACTCAAATCAAAAAGGAACACAATATTCCCATGAGAGACTTCATTGCAAGATTCAACAAGTTGTTCAACTAAATCCCTATTGCAAGTAGGCCAACTATGGATAATCAGAAGATGTCCTTCATCAGTTCTATGCCTCCAAATATTAGCTTTCAGATCAAAAGATCACATGTGGATAATCTCCAATTTTCTCATAACTTAGAAATAGAACTATAATATGATTTGATAGCAGCCAGAAAATGGAAGAGAGAACTACAAAGTGGGACTCCCACTAACACTACTACTAGTATAGCCAATAACATGGAAGCAATGCTTTAAAATTTGTCAAGTGAGATGATTGCCATGAAAACAAAAATGGGTGAAATATTTCCTTCTTTCGAGCAAATTTACAAAGATGTTTCTAGATGGTAACATGAAGGAAAAGCCTTGCAATTACCACCTACTCAACAAAAGCATTCCATTGAGGCAGCTCCTTAGAAGCAGAGTATGTGCATATTCCACATAGAATTAGATCATGATGGTGACTCCTTTCTGGAAATAAATAGATAAAAGAAACTTAATGCAAGTAATAAGCTAATAGTGGAATACCTTGAAAGTGAAGATGATTATGCTCCCCTTGGCAACTCTGGAACATTTTACTTGGAGTATGAAACAGATTTGGAGATAGGAGGTGACTATTTTACCACCTTGGATGGAGTACAAATGATTGTAGCAACAAGAAGACAAAGGAATAAAGGTCTAGAAAATTCAATTTTTGTTCATAATAATGCTCATGCCTCTTCTCTAGCTATGGCTAGCACATCTACCCCTTCTACTTCAAGAAGACAACAATCAATAGTAGAGCCAAGTGGTAAGTCTCACCCCTCATTTTATATCATCCAATATTGAAAAGATACTCGTATTCAATTTTATCCTCTAGGTTACTTGAAGTCTCATCCTATTGAACTGCAAAAATTAGTGGATTATTGCAAAGGAGAAACTAGTAGTAAAACTCATCCCAATGTCAATACTACCATTAGTAACGATCAACCTTGTACTAGTTCTTATTCCCTTGTTGATGAAGAACTAGTCCTACCCATGCTATTCAAAGAAGAAGAGTCTTCATTCCTAGCTACCTCTCCTAGCCAAAAACCTAATCCATTGTATGTGTCTTTATATATAAATGGTTACAAGTTGAGTAATTGCATAATTGACTCAAGTGCCTCAAACAATGTCATGCTTGCTACTATTTCCCATACCTTAGGCTTGTCCTCAACTAAGACCTTTGCTCATTATTACTCTTTGGATGCAAAGTGAGCCCCTCTATTAGGTTAAGTAAAGGACACCCAAGTTGCCCTAGCTACACACTCAGCAAAGGGAATGAAATTGACCATCCTTGTACCTAACATCCCTACTAGTTATGGCATGCTATTAAGTAGGATTTTTGTAGGGATATGGGAGATGAAATTAAACTAGATTGGTCTCATGTTGTTATCCCTATTGGCAATAAAAAGATCAAGCTTGAACTTGAGGTTAATACTAAGTTTATTGTCATGAAATCTAATGATCCCAAAGCCCAAATCTCGTACCAAGAAATGGAGTTTGGGAACTACATGATGTTTGCTAACTTCAATTCTCTAGAAGAAGAGTCAGAACCTTCTAGTGATCAAAAGATTTGGACCTTAAAATTTGATGGTAGTTGTGTAACTACTAGATCTAGAGTAGGTGTGGTGCTCATCTCACCTAAGGGAGATGTCACACAACTTGCCTACAAGTTGTAGTTCAAAAACACAAACAATATTGTAGATTATGAATCCTTTCTCTTCGATATCACTACTACAAAATAAAGAGGTGTGGAAATCCTAAAATCCCAAGGTGATGTAGAACTTATAGTGTGGCAACTCTAAAGTCAATATACTGTGAAGAACACGAGACTTCAAAATTATAAGAATAGAATCTGGGTTGAAATAGAAGACCTTGATGCCTTCTCTATACAAGTTGTTCCAATGGAGAAAAATGTAAGGGCGGACATGTTAGCTACCTTTTCATCCCTTTGATAGCTCATCTAGAATTCAAAGATAGAGAATATAAGGTCAAAGTCCTCTTTAGACCTAATGTACCTGACAATATCGAATCATGGCAAGTCTTCACCAATGATAGGTAGATCTAGTATTTCTTAGAAGGAGTTAAGCCTTTCACTAACTAGTTGTTTAAAGGAAGTGAAAGCCCTTGCCATGAGTTATCCCTGGATAGCAAGAAATATCTATAGCTTGGCACAAGGAAACTTTAAGTTAAAAAAATTCCTAGGCATCTAATATCTTTAGAAAAGTTGTTCAATAGACATGATGCATATACTAAAAGATAAAGAGGTAGGAAAGGAGGAACCTCTGGAGATTATGAGGGAATGAATATAAGTAGTAAGTTTAAGCCTAACATGATTAATATTGGTAGTAGTTGTTCTAATGAAGAAAGGATTGGGGCTAAAAGTGTTCTTTCTGAATACCAATATATTTTTGCTTGGGGATATGAGGATTTGAAAAAATTTAGAAATGGTGAGTTTAAGCATGAGATTCCCCTTAAGCCTGAGGTAGTTCCTTTTAGAAAAAAGCAATCCAACTACAATCCAATGATCTCAAGCACCATCTTCATAGAAATTCATAAGATTCTAGAAGTAAGGATCATATATCCTATACACCATTTGACTTGGATAGCTAACATTGTCCCTATCCAAAAAAGAGTGGGGAGATCAGAATCTATGTTGACTTTAGAAACTTGAATCAGGCTTCTCTTAAAGAAAACTATGCTCTCCCTAACATGGATCATCTACTACAGATAGTGGTAGGATTTGAGATGATGTCTATGTTGGATGGTTTCTCTGCCTTCAATCAAATTGAAGTAGACCAAGGTGATCAATTTAAAATAGAATTCACAACTCTTTGGGGAACTTTTTCTTATAATAGAATATTGTTTGGGATAATTAATGTCAGAGCTACTTTTTAGAGGGCCATTAATTCATCCTTTGTAGATCTAAATGATAAAATTATTGTCATCTATATGGATGATTTAACAGTCTTCTCTAAGAAAAGATAAGGTCATTTGAAGGACTTGGAAAAAGTGTTGATGAGATGTAGGGAACGTGGAATCTTCCTTGACCTCAAGAAATCTATTTTTTGTGTTACAATGTTGGATCTATAGTGTCTCAAGAAGGCATTAAGATTGATCCCGATCATGTCAAAGCTATTCAATAGCTGAACTTACCAACAATAAATCCAAAATTAAATCCTTCTTTGGATAGGTAAATTTATTGAGGCATTTTGTTCCTAATTTCTTTGAAATTACCAAGTGTATAATTAACATGATGAAGGGCAGCCAAATATTTAAGTGGAATGACTCTAGAAGGAAGGCCTTTGATGGAATCAAAGCTGTAATTTCCAAGGCCCCTATCCTAGTTCATCTAGATTATACAAAAGAGTTTATTTTATATTGGTATGCATCATCACATACATTATCTGCCATACTCGTGCAAGAAAATAAGGAAGGTATTAAAGCACCTATTTTCTTTATGTGCACCCCTCTCAAGGAGCATGAACTATGTTGTGGTAAGAGCACTTAAAAAATTTAGACTCTATGTTTTACATTCACATTCTATTGTGCATCTTCCTGATTCAGTAGTCAAGAGTATCTTGACTCAGCAAGAGATAGGTTGCAATACCAGAGGAGCCTAGATAGCCAAGGTCCACAAATATGAGATTGAGTTAAAGCCAACGAAAATTGGTCTAAGGAAATGTCACTAGAAAAATAATTGCAAAAAATCAAAAGCCAAAAAAAGAAGAAGAAATCCCAAGATTTTTAATGGAAGCCTCCAAGATCCTTGGTTTTCAAACATTTCTTACTTCCTTACCTATAGCGAATGTCCAAAACGGATTGACATACAAGCAGAGAAAAGATCTTAGAACTAAGTCAAGCAAGTATGTTATTTACGATGATTAATTGTATAAAAGGGGAATTGATGGTACCTTCCTAAGGGGTGTGGATAAACATCAACAAGAGAAGTTGCTCGAAGCATTTCATAATGAAGCTTGTGGTGGGCACTTCTTTTATAGTAATAGCTTATAAAATTATGAGGCAGTGCTATTATTAGTTTGGCATGTTCAAAGATGCCTACAAGTGGGGGTAGCCCAATGTGACAAGTGCAAGATGTTTTCTAGTAAACCTTAGTTGGTCGCCTTACCATTAGAGCTATTGGCACTAAAAATTGCATGGTCAATTATGAACACCATTGAAAAATTGAGCTCTATAAATGCTTTTAAATGCCTATGTACCCAACTGTACCTGTGAGCCCCATGAGGTGTTTAATATTTCTAACACCCTGCACTTAGCTTGTTTGCGTGTTCCATGATGACAAATTGTCATTCTGACTCATTTGGCAAAGTCTTGTTTTGAGAAATTGTCAAACCTACATTTTACATTAAGTGTCAAATAGCGACAGGAAGCTATGTTTGCATCTAAATATCTCACACCCAGAAAGGTTTTGTGACTTTTTGATTTGGGAGTGTCTCATATCCATACCCAAGAACCTATGTTTCATATTTTGAGTCATTTTGAGTCCTTTTGACAAGGTTTTGAATCCCTCAAAGTTGGTAGTTTACTATTTTCATGCTGATGCACTTTGCACACATTTCTAGGAAGCCCTATTTGACATGCCATAACTTTGATCCAGTTGACCAAAATGCTAAAATTCTTTTTTGTTGCATTGTAGACATCAAAGACTTGTTATGTTTCAATTTTAAAGTCTTGACGAGTCTGTTTCATCAGTTTTCAAATGCGATTCAAAATGCAATTTGTAAAGTTTTATTGGTGTCAGAAAGTGTAGATTGTTTGGTACCCCTATTTGGGGTGTCATAACTTGAGATCCATGGTTGGTAAGATCAAATGGATTGTACTCCTATTTTTTCCTCTAAAAATACTTCAAGTGTGTCAGTTTGCAAGCTTTGACGAATCCGTCTGCACACTTTTTCAAGGTCATTCCATTCATTAAAAATGACATTTTACTGGTGTCCACTGTCTTGCAAATCTAGATAGCCAACTTCAGATGCTTGCCAAATTCAACCTATGATTTTTCATGAGCCCAAATCACATTATCATACTCACCTCATGACAGAGAATCAATGCCCTAGTTTTTTTCTTCCTAAGTGTTCATTTGCCCAATTTTCAAAGCCAATTTCGAACCCAGTTTATTGCTTTTTGACATGTTCTTATGCAGGTAATTCTGAAGGGGCAACTTTGATGGTCAATATCTTTTGACCTTGGACTTTTCATTATATGAGATCTGACAGGGTACAAGAATGTGATACAGAGAGTCAGCGTGCTAATTTTCAAAGTCTAGTCAGAGGTTTGGATCAGTTTTCAAGGGCAGTCGACGGACCTCCTGACATCAAATTGATAGATTGCAAAATAGAGATAATATGAGTTTTAAATGATTAGTAAGGAATCAAGTTTGATTTAAATTAGTTTGAGATGATTGGTAGATCAATTTGAGATGTTCAGTTGTTCCAAAAGCAAAAAAAAATTTAGTCGGACCCATTTTGGGGTCTGACTAATTCCATCGGATTCAATCAATGTCAATCTTTGAATTTGCAAATAGAATCATAAAGAATGTTTTGATGTCGATAGAGCTTCTATAACTTAGCAGAATCCCATGGAATTCAAAGATACAACTATTTCTGAGGAAGTGACAAAATATGATAATATATACAAGAATGGGCAAAATATCTCAAGATTTCCATCACTGACAAGTGGATAGGTTTCTAGCATGGAAGCTACAAACAGAGCTCGCTAAGAACATCAAGAGCTCACTCTAGCAAATAGAAACCACAAAGGAGACACCCTCCAGTCAATAGAGGCCCATGCATAAAAGGACACAACTTATTAAAAGGAGGACATTTGTGATGTTTCCAAAGCTTATTCAATTGTATGGAAGCTTGTCTTCAAAGCCTTCTAACTACTTAGAGGAGGAGCACATGAATTCAAAGTTTGAAGATTCTATGACTCTTATATAGAGGAGTAAAGGGTAGACATGTTTAAGAAGATAGTGTTCCTATTGAAGACAATCCATGTCCATGTGTGAAAGAAAGAATCTAGAGAACAATTGAGGGGAGTAAAAAATAGTGAAGTAAGTAATAATATTAACAAGGATGTTGAGCAGTTTCTTCAATCCAAAAATGCTAAGCTGAAAAAATCTATGCAAGAAGCTATTTGAGGGAAAGTGTTTTTAAAAAAAGAAGAATAAGCCGCTATAAACAGAATCGGATAGCCACTCAAAGCCTGCAGACCATAAAATGAAGCACCAGGGGAGATTGTTTTAAAGTGAGGAAGCCGTATTAGAAAATCACACCATTCAAAGTAGAGATACACCTCACGCAAGGAAATGGAGGCGACAGTATATAAAAGCTGCCCAAGTAAAAAGGAACCTGCATGTTGGCAGGAAGAGCCACTTTGTTGGAAAGATAAGCCCCAATCAAAGATAATAATAGGAAAATGCGCCAAACACGAGGGATCTCCATGCCATGAATACAGCTCATGTTCAAAGGGAGAGGAACTCCAGACAGCAACACAAAAGAAAAAGGACTACCCACATGCTTTAATAACAATCCATGGCAGGGGCAAATGGAGGCAACAGCACTGAAACAAAGAGGTGTTTCTGCGTGATTCAAAGAAGGCTTTACGTATTCAAAGGAAATTTGCAACTCCACGCTAGCTCAAAGCAACTCATGCCAAGTCTAAGACCCTACACTTAAAATGGGGACAATCCCATGTTTCTTATAGTAGGGATGTGAGGCTTTAGTCCCACATTACTCGCTAAACAAAATTTCCTTTTGTTTAAATACAGCATTACTAATACAATAAGATGTCTCAAGAAAAAGGTTTTTGGAAGCCAAGGTTGCACGCGGGTCCTAGCCAGTTGTATGATGATGTCAAAATGATGAGACAAATTTTTAAACAAAGATTCATTCTCGATGACATGGTGCCAATAATCAGAACGCTCCAGATTTTGACACATGTTGAGATTGATGATTTTTACAAAATCGCAAGATCAAGTTGCTCGCCCGTTAAGTAATGCAAGATTGCAAAAATCTTCCACATGGCAGCGAGGGTCCCGACATGTGATGATGTGGCACCTAGATCTAGATGCAACACGATGATGACAAGTGGCAAGATTGGGCGGTGGGCGCACACCTGCAAAAAGAAGTTGCAATGTCAATAAAAAATGTGGGAAAGCAGATAAATGACACATGGCATGGGTCCCATGGCGCTAATGTGGAAAATGATGCAGAGGGCTTAGCGAATCATGAACTGACATGTGGTAGCTAGTCAAAGTTAGTTGACCCTAGATTAGAAGGATAAGGAAAGATTGAGAGTAATAAAAAATAGTAATATTTTATTATTTTCAAAAAAGCATGAGGTCATGTCATTTTAAATTTAAAAGGTTTTAATGCTAAAGATAAACTTTAGAACTTTTAAATTTTTTGAAATTTAAAATGTCAATGAAGCAAACCTAACTTTTATAGCCAGAGGACATTTTTGAAATGGAGATTCTGGGTGTTTCCGAAAGGAAAAGTATGCCTTATCATATACTGTCAAAATTGTGAGAATCTAAATTTTTTGATTCTGGGGTTTTTTTTTGCACAGGATTTCATTAGTCCATGATATAGGTCAATTTGTGATTCTAGGGGCATTGGTAACAAAAAGGGCAGATTTGATTATTGAGCATGTAAATTAGTTACAGGGCAGTTTTGAAGGCTTGGTAAAGCCTGATTGTGGAGAAAACAAGCATAAAAAAGTTAAAGAGAGAAGTTGTTTAGTTGCAGAAGATTGAATTTCAAGTGGACACCTATCGATTGCAGATTCAATCCAGGAATTCATCTTCATCCTATATTATTCTTTCTTTCTTCTATTGTAAGGGTTCCAGTTTTTGTTACTGAGAAACCAATAGGTTCAAGTTCTGGGGAGAAAATTGGCACATTACTGTGATACCAAGGTTTTGGATCTAGTTCTTGATGCATTCCCATGACTGTGACCACATTCTTTAGCATTTCTTTGTTGTATTGAGCAGCATGTATGTTTTATGTAGATAGTTATGTTCTATTAGGTGATCTATGAGTTTTTTTTGTACATCTTTCATGTATTTGATTTCAAGGAAAACAAATAAAGTGCAGCAAAGGGTTTCAAATTCAATCTGAATCTTGTCTCCTGTTCATGGATGTGTAATTTCTTCTAATTTGTGAACCAAGAGCATGAATTAGGTTGCATTTTGTTTTGGAATGTATGTGGTTAAAATGTCTTGTAGATGGAACAAAGAGCCATGTAATTTCTTGGTGTTTATCACAGGGTTTGCAGATTTCATGATGGG
This sequence comes from Cupressus sempervirens, assembly GCA_028749045.1. NCBI lineage: Eukaryota > Viridiplantae > Streptophyta > Pinopsida > Cupressales > Cupressaceae > Cupressus > Cupressus sempervirens. The sequence goes on along the minus strand of CM053786.1, from coordinate 616,884,953 downwards.
ATAATTGAGTATGAAATTCAAATTTGAAGCAAATATCTATTCACAAGGTGAAGGATAGATCAGGGATCTAGATGTAGTAATATGTCTAAGATTTCCAGAAGATGTATGGTTATAATTCATTTAATTTCCCAATAGATAAGGCACTAATCAAAGATAGGATCACTAGATTTTGTTGCTTATATTTGGGTCTTGCTAATATCAACATTATTAATCAAATGCTTTTCCCTTTCATGTTGAAGAGCTATAATAGAATGCCCTCACTTAGCTTATGAGATTCCTAGATCTACATTTAGCTACTATAGATTGATGTTATTTCATGAGTTATCAGGAGAAATAAGGGTTTTATTTGCTTCATATTAGATTCAGTGTATGCTTTGATAACTGGTACCATATAAAGAATTTGTAGGTCCACCCGCCTAAGTTTTTGCAGAGCCTGAAGAAGAAGAAGGGTCTAGCCTTATAGTTGGCTTGGTGTTTGAAGTAACATGTTGAAAATGGGAGTTAACTACACCTAGATGTGTTTTGTTCTCATTACAGTAATTAAAAATCAGTAACGTTTTCAAACACCAACAAAATGGTGACTCTATTGGGGAAATAAGATGGCAATCCATTTTGTTGAAAGGACAAGAGTCTTTGGTGTTCATTGAAAATTTTAGTCCTATTTTTAGTTGGGTTTTGCCCATTTGAGTCACCAACAAAATGGCAACTCTACTGGGGAGTTGCATATAGAAAGAACCGAAATCTCTGCCATGAAAAAGATTGGATAAAGCAAATCTAGAGCAAGATGTGTTCCTTTTCCTTACTGAAGTTTCATGTTCCCCAATTGAGCTTTATTCATGGACAACAGTATGTTGTGAAATTGGATGAAAATTGTGTGCTATGACTGTTATAGGTCTATCTTTAATCAGTTCAATTTGCAAGTGTTGTTGAAAAAGTTTCAGAGTCAAGAAATGATTTATAAAGTGTTTTTTCTTTTCAAGGTGTTAATGATCTGCAAGTTTCTCTTACATTGAAAGTCTGGTTCAGATTTTTCAAGTGACAAATTATGTTTTATTTCTCACCAAGTGTGAGTGGCAACTCTCAAATCTCTATACCAATTTGTTCCTAGTTGATCTCATTGCAAAATTTTGAAGAACTTTCAGTTGTATGGGCAAATCTAAAATTGTTGATAGATCTTGGAAAGGAAGTTTTAAATTCTTGATAAGTTTTTAAGTGTTGTTTGCAATCTACTATTATAAAGAAATTGAAGTGTAAAAAGTGAATCACAGTAGTGATCTCTTTATCCTCTTTAAAGGAGGTGGTGACTCTACAAAGTTTGATCAGTGGTGTAAAGGAATTTTAGTCTTGCACTTGTGCCAAATCAGCAAATTGAAGTTCAACATCAGCATTTGAGGTATTTTGATTTTCATGCTTCTTTTCATGGAAGTCAAGTGTTTAAAAAGTTGCCTCTATTAAGTGATTTTCAGCACTAGAAAGAAGAGGTAGAATTTTTGTTCTATAATGGAGTCAGATCTCAGATTTGAGATTAGTTTGCCAAATTCTGAGAGTTTAGAAACTGTGAATGATAACATTGCTATGTTGAATAGACTAGTCTACAAAAGGATTGTCAATCTTATAAGAATTCAAGTAGGAAGTACTCAAGGTTTAAGTGCCAAACAATGTTAGTTAAGGCTTAAATCAGTAATCAATAAGATGCCTTTTCATTGTAGACCTAAGGAATCTTCCCTACCTATTATCTTCCTTGATGTTCTAGTACCTGATTCAGTCAATTAGCCAGTACCTATAAGGTTACAAATAATTTTGCAAATTGAAAGGTTCATTCAGGAGATGGAAAGCGGTGATTATAGATTTCATGTTATGTCTTCTTATGATAATGAGTGTGCTGAAAGTCAAGGTAGTAATGAATACAATGAGTCCGTAGAGCAAGATAATCTGTCTTTCGAATGTGAAGAGAAGGATTCAAATACAAGTGAATTGGGTAATTGCAATCAGCATAAGGAAGATGGATATGAAAGTGAAAATAAATTTTGTTACAGCAAATATGAAGTTGAAGAAATTTGTAACAGCAGTAAGGGGAATGATTGCTATGATAAGAATGAATGTTGTAACAATTTTGATTTTCCAGATTGTTATACTAATGATCTTTCTATTGTAAATTCTTCATGCCATCCAGATGATAATCATAGTCGGGAGAATGTTTGTGAGGCAGTCTTCTTGAACTCTAATGAAATCTCTGTTTTGTTGGCTCATTATTTTGAAAAGCAAGTATTTCTAAGGATCTTCATATTTTCTGTCATAATGTTTATTCATTCAGTCAAGCTACTTCCCCAAAGTTTGATGTAGAAAGAGATGTGGAATCTGAACAATCCTTATCAGATTTTGGAGGTGTAAATGACAATACCTCAAATGTCTTTACACATGACGATTTGTTGAATGCTAATTATGTTAGTGAAGGGAAGTTTAATGCTGTTTCAAATTCTTTTCATGCTAGTTATGCTACAATAAGTTTTGATATTTCATATGGTGAAGTGGAAAACAGTGAGTGTTGTCAATCTGATTATAGATTTTCTTTATATGCTAATAGGTCTTGTAAAGATGAGTTCAAGGTTTATTCTGACATTCAGTTTGATGAAGAAAATGATTGTGATCAGGATAGTTTACATCAGCACTTTCAAAATGAATTTTCATGTATAGTGACTAATCAAGGTTTTGAGCGTGAAGAGATTTCAGTGAAAGATGAATCTGATTTAGTGAATGATACGACTATAACTAGGCAACAATCAGATTCCAAACACTCTTTGCAGTCGGAGACATGAGGTGAGTTGCAAGTTTTTGGCATTTGCAACTTGGTGAATGATGTAGATTATGAAGTTTTTGTGTTTCCAATTAGAATGCATGAATCATCGTTGGATTTTGATTCTTAGTTCAGTTTGTGTAATCATGAGCATGCTAATGCTTTTTCTCATAGTGAGCATGAAGATGAAATAGTCTTTGAATTTTATATGCACTGTGAGAATGAAGGAAGTTGTTTTGTTTTGCCAAGTAATTTGTTTCAATATGTTAATCTGATTGGTGAAACAAGAAAGAATGAGAATCACAATTTACCTCATGAAGACGTAAATGAAAATCAAGTATATGACAGAGGTAAAAGTTTTTGCTAAGTTCGGGGGCACTGTTTGTACATAGTAGAGTAGTTTCCTATTTTCAATAAAGCTGTTTGAGAGAAGTTTCGAAGTTAGGTGTGTGGTCTGCTTCTCCCAGAGATCTGAAATCTTTCCATGCCTGCAAGGGGCATGCATCCCTAGATAGAGCCACTGTTGGCACTAAAAATTGCATGGTCAATTATGAACACCACTAAAAAATTGAGGCCTATAAATGCTTTTAAATGCCTGTGTACCCAGCTGTACTTGTGAGCCCCATGAGGTGTTTAATGTTTCTAACACCTTGCACTCAGCCTGTCTGCACGTTCCATGATGATAAACTATCATTCTGAGTCATTTGGCAAAGTCGTGTCTTGAGAAATTGTCAAATTTGCATTTTACCCTAAGTGTCAAATAGCAACAAGAGGCTGTGTTTGCATCTGAATATCTCGCACCTAGAAAGGTTTTGTGACTTTTTGCTTTGGGAGTGTCTAATATCCATACCCAAGAACCTATGTTTCAGATTTTGAGTCGTTTTGAGTCCGTTTGACTAGGTTTTTAATCCCTCAAAGTTGGTAGTTTACTGTTTTCATGCTGATGCACTTTGCACACATTTCTAGGAAGTCCTATTTGACGTGCTATAACTTTGACCCAGTTGACCAAAATGCTAAAATTCTTTTTTTGTTGCATTTTAGATGTTAGAGACTTATTATGTTTCAATTTTCAAGTCTTGATGAGCCTGTTTCATCAGTTTTCAAATGCGATTCAAAACGCAATTTCTAAAGTTTTACTAGTGTCAGCAAGTGCAGATTGTTTGGTACCCCTGTTCGGGGTGTCATAACTTGAGAACCTTGGTTGTTAAGATCAAATGGATTGTACCCCTATGTTGTCCTCTGAAAATACTTCAAGTGTGTCAGTTTGCAAGCTTTGACAAATTCGTTTGCACACTTTTTAAGGTCATTCCATTCGTAAAAAATAACATTTTACTAGTGTCCACTATCCTGCAAATCCAGATAGCCAAATTTAGATGCTTGCCAAATTTGACCTGTGATTTTTCATGAGCCCAAATCACACAATCATACTCACCTCATGATAGAGAATCAATGCCCCAGTTTTTGTCTTCCTAATTTTTGAAGCCAATTCCGAACCTAGTTTATTGCTTTTTGACATGTTCTTGTATAGGTAATTCTGAAGGGGTGACTTTGATGGTCAATATCTTTTGACCCTAGATTCATCATTAGACAAGATCTAACAGGGTGCAAGAATGTGATACAGAGAGTCAGTGTGCTAATTTTCAAAGTCTAGTCAGAGGTTTGGATCAGTTCTCAAGGGCAGTCGACAGAACTCTTGACATCAAATTGATAGATTGCAAAACAAAGTTAATATGAGTTTTAAATGATTAGTCAGGAATCAAGTTTTAATTTAATTAGTTTGAGATGATTGGTAGATCAATTTGAGATGTTCAGTTGTTCCAAAAGCAAAAAAAAATTAGCCGAACCCATTTTGGGGTCCGACTAATTCCATCGGATTCAATCAATGTCAATCTTTGAAGTTGCAAATAGAATCATAACGAATGTTTTGATGCCGATAAAGCTTCTATAACTGAGCAGACTCCCATGGAATTCAAAGATACAACTATTTCTGAGGAAGTGACAAAATATGATAATATATACAAGAATGGGCAAAATATCTCAAGATTTCCATCACTAACAAGTGGATAGGTTTCTAGCATGGAAGCTACAAACAAAGCTGGCTAAGAACATCAAGAGCTCACTCCAGCAAATAGAAACCACAAAGGGGATGCCTAACAGTCAATAGAGGCCCACGCATAAAAGGACACAACTTCTTAAAAGGAGGACATTTGTGATGTTTCCAAAGCTTATTCAATTGTATGGAAGCTTGTCTTTAGAGCCTTTTAACTGCTTAGAGGAGGAGCACGTGAATTCAAAGTTTGAAGATTCTATGACTCTTATACAGAGGAGTAAAGGGTAGATGTGTTTAAGAAGATAGTGTTCCTATTGAAGACAAGCCATGTCCATGTGTGAAAGAAAGAATCCAGAGAACAATTGAGGGGAGTAAAAAATAGTGAAGTAAGTAATAATATTAACAAGGACATTGAGCAGTTTCTTCAATCCAAAAATGCTAAGCTGAAAAAATCTACACAAGAAGCTATTTGAGGGAAAGTGTTTTTTATAAAAGAAGAAGAAGCCACTATAAATAGAACTGGACAGCCACCCAAAGCTTGCAGACCATAAAATGAAGCAACAGGGGAGACATTTTTAAAGTGAGGAAGTCGTCTTAGAAAATCACACCATTCAAAGCAGAGATACACCTCACGCAAGGAAATGGAGGCGATAGTATATAAAAGCTGCCCAAGTAAAAAGGAACCCACATGTTGGAGGGAAAAGCCACTTTGTTGGAAAGATAAGCCGCAGTCAAAGATAATAACAGGAAAATGTGCCAAACATGAGGGATCTCCACTCCATGAATACAGCTCACGTTCAGAGGGAGAGGAACTCCAGATAGTGACACAAAAGAAAAAGGGCTACCCACATCCTTTAATAACAATCCACAGTAGGGACAAATGGAGGCAACAGCGCTGAAACAAAGAGGCGTTTCTATGTGATTCAAAGAAGGCTTTACGCATTCAAAGGAAATCTGCAACTCCACACTAGCTCAAAGCAACTCATGCCAAGTCTGAGACCCTACGCTTGAAATGGGGATGATCCTATGTTTCTTATAGTAGGGATGTGAGGCTTTAGTCCCACATTACTTGCTAAACGAAATTTCCTTTTGTTTAAATACAACATTACTAATACAATAAGATGTCTCAAGAAAAATTCTTTTGCAAGCCCAGGTTGCGTGCGAGTCCTAGCCAGTTGTATGATGACATCAAAATGACGAGACAAATTTTTAAACAAAGATTCATTCCCGATGACATGGTGCCAAAAATTAGAACGCTCTAGATTTCAACACATGTCGAGATCGATGATTTTCGCAAAACTGCAAGATCAAGTTGCTTGCCCGTTAAGTAATGTGGGATTGCAAAAATTTGCCACATGGCAGCGAGGGTCCCAACATGTGATGATGTGGCACCCAGATCTAGATGCAACACGATGATGACAAGTGGCAAGATAGGGTGGTGGGCGCACATCTGCAAAAAGAAGTTGCAAGGTTGATAAAAAATGCAGGAAAGCAGATAAATGACATGTGGTGTGGGTCCCGTGGTGTTGATGTGCCAAATGATGCAGAGGGCTCAGCGAATTATGAACTGACACGTGGCAGCTGGTCAAAGTTAGTTGACCCCAGATTGGAAGGATAAGGAAAGATTGAGAGTAATAAAAAATAATAATATTTTATTATTTCCAAAAAAGCATGAGGTCATGTCATTTTTAATTTAAAAGGTTTTAATGCTAAAGTTAAACTTTAGAACTTTTAAATTTTTTGAAATTTAAAATGTCAATGAAGCAGACTTGACTTTTATAGCCAGAGGACGTTTTTCAAATGGAGATTCTGGGTGTTTCCGAAAGGAAAAGTATGCCTTATCATATACTGTCAGAATCATGAGAATCTGAATTTTTTGATTCTGGGGTTTGTTTTTGCACAGGATTTCATCAGTTCATGATATAGGTCAATTTTTGATTCTAGGAGCATTGGTAACAGAAAGGGCAGATTTGATTATTGAGCATCTAAATCAGTTATAGGGCAGTTTTGAAGGCTTGGTAAAGCCTGATTGTGGAGAAAACAAGCATAAAAAAGTTGAAGAGAGAAGTTGTTTAGTTGTAGAAGATTTAATTTCAAGTGGACACATGTCGATTGCATATTGAATCTCGGAATTCATCTTTGTCCTATATTATTCTTTCTTTCTTCCATTGCAAGGGTTCCAGTTTTTGTTACTGAGAAACTAGTAGGTTCCAGTTCTAGGGAGAAAATTGGCACATTACTATGATACCAAAGTTTTGGATCCAGTTCTTGGTGCATTCTCATGACTATGACCACATTCTTCAGCATTTCTCTATTGTATTGAGTAGCATGTATGTTTTATGCAGATAGTTCTGTTCTGTTAGGTGATCTATGAGTTATTTTCTGTACATCTTTCATGTATTTGATTTCAAGGAAAACAAATAAAGTGCAGCAAAGGGTTCAAATTCAATCTGAATCTTGTCTCATATTCATGGATGTGTAATTTCTTCTAATTTGTGAACCAAGAGCATGAATTAGGTTGCATTTCATTTTGGAATGTATGTGGTTAAAATGTCTTGCAGATGGAACAAAGAGCCATGTAATTGCTTGGTGTTTATCACAGAGTTTGCAGATTTCATGATGGGATAATTTGAGTATGAGATTCAAATCTAAAGCAGATGTATATTCACAAGGTGAAGGATAGATCAAGTATCTGGATGTAGTAATATGTCTAAGATTTTCAAAAGATGTATGGTTATAATTCATTTAATTGCCCAATAGATAAGGCACTGATCAGGGATAGGATCACTAGATTTTTTTGCTTATATTTCGGTCTTTCTGGTATCAACATTATTAATCAAACACTTTTCCCTTTCATGTTGAAGAGCTATAATAGAATGCCCTCACTCAACTTATGATATTCCTAGATCTGCATTCAGCTACTATAGATTGATGTTATTTCATGAGTTATCAAGAGAAATAAGGGTTTTATCTACTTCATATTACATTCAGTGTATTCTTTGATAACTGGTACCATATAAAGAATCTGTAGGTCCACCTGCCTAGGTTTTGTAGAGCCTAAAGAAGAAGAAGGGTCTAGCCTTATAGTTGGCTTGGTGTCTAAAGTGACATGTTGAAAATGGGAGTTAGCTGCCCCTAGATGTGTTTTGTTCTCATCAAGGTAATTGAAAATCGGTAATGTTTTCAAACACCAACAAGAGCTAGTAATGATAGAGGGCCCCTTTCAATAGTAGGGAATTTACTTTATTGGTCCAATTAATCCCTCCTCCTCTTCTAGTCATTTATACATTATAACTACTATAGACTACTTTACTAAGTGAGTGGAAGCAAAACCTACCAAGAGGAACTACCTCTAAAGTCATCTATGAATTTATCAAGGAAAACATCCTCATAAGATTTGGTGTCCCATTGAAGCTAGTCATGGACAATGCTACATATGTTTCTTCAATGGAGATTGTGGAGTTGTACTATGACAACAATATTCATCTGATTCATTCTTCAAACTATTTCCCCCAATGGAATGGCCAAGAAGAATCAAGCAACAAAAATTTGATCAATATTATGAAGAAGCTTGTCTCTGATACTCAGAAGGATTGGCACAAAAGACTACATGAAGCTCTCTAGGCAGATAGGATAACACCTAAGAAGGCCATTGGTATTTCACCATTTGAATTACTTTATGGAATTAAGGCTAACTTTCCTCTTCCACTGGAACTATCTGTTTGCAACTTGCAATGAGTGATTGAGGATCCAGTATTCTAAAATTGTCTCAAAAAGGACAAATTTTACTTGACCAATTTGGAGGAAGAGCATGATAAATTGGTTGATCATATCATTGAACATCAAAAGCATGTGAAGAGTTTCTTTGAAAAGAAAGCAAGGTCAAGAAGGTTTATGAAAGATGATCTAATCTTGTTATGGGATAAGAGACATGAACCCAAAGGTATGCACCATAAGTTTGGTTCTCTTTAGAAAGGCCCTTTCAAAATTGTGCAAGTGAATCAAAAAGAAAATCTTTTATTTTGGTCTATCCTATTAGAGAGGTTCTGTCATTTTCCTACTATGGTCAAGACCTGAAGCTTTATTAGATTTTCAATTTAGAGCAAGTAACACTTGCAACTAGAGTTAATCTAGGTAGGTTTTCCATTTTTTTGTGTTCCTTGTTTTGTTTCCTACTTTCATAGTCTAGTGTTCCTTCCTGTTGTATGCTTAGTGTAGTGGTCTCCCACTTTAGTTTTTCATTCTAGCTGGGTGAAACCAAAGATGCTAGGTTTCCCACTTCCCCTTATGCCTCCATGTGGGATTCTTATCATTCCACTACAATAAAGTCTTAGTTGATCTGGGTTTAGGCGGTTATTGTCTAAGTGTCTTCTCGATGAGAATAAAGTCCTACTGGTTCTACATCTTTATCACTACTCAAGTAAGCATGTTTCCTATACATTTCAGTGTATTCTGCTGGTTATCCATCTTTGGAAAACTTCATTAAACAAGAATCTAAAGGATGGACTAACAATGGCATCTCTAGATATATGTCCAATCGATTCATGAAAGAAGACCAAAAGAAGAAGAGATGTAAAGCTAAGAAACTCTCAGATCAAAGATCCAAATTTAGAATTTCATGTTGACAATTGTTCATCCTCTAGAAGTGAGTTTTTTCTAAGGTGTTTATGAAGCTAAGATGACTCATGCTCTATTCAGAAGATTTCATGTGTTCAGTGGGACCTAGGCACACTATTATGAAGAAGTTAACCCAGGCCCTTGATATGCATCACTAAATGAGGAATCCATAGTCAGCAATTCATTTTGAGGATATATAAGGAGAAGTGGCAAAGGTATAGGAAATTTTTTTGAAAGGCTTCTCTCTTTAGAAAGTAGAGGTCTCTAGGGTGCTTTTCCATCTAATAGAAGCAAACAAGGCCTCCTTTTCTAAAAGATGAGGTAATCAATTCTAAGAAATGCATATAAGGATATTCTGCAAAGATGCCAAAAAGATGCTTTTGGTGAAGTCATTTGCAACCCTCCACCCTTGATTAGAAAGGAAATCAAGTATTCATGATTGAGGTAGAGAATCCATTTCGTGGCTTCCCCAAAATTAAGTTGTAAACTAAGAAAGAAAGCCTTATGAGGAAAAGATGGAAATGAAGTGCCCAAGGTGCCAAAGGAGTATTGCTCATGTTGCAATCGCAAATCAAAGAAAAAAGCAAGCTTGCACAAAGATAAGTATAAGATCTCCTTCCCCACACATAGGAAGTTGTGGTGAGAACTCTTGTTTTGGATTTGTAAGTAAAGAAGGGAATTTCCATTAGCCACAATTCAACTGATTCGGTAAATGGTTGATCTTGCTACTATTGGAGATTTAAAGTGAATGATATGATTGTCGAATTTATGAATCTTCATATGGGTGAAAATGGAAAGTTTTAACCATCAAATTTATTATAGATCTTATTGTTACGGTTGTTAGTTGTGATTTATTTCATTCGTGTGGTGCCAACATTTGGATTCCCACATCTATATGATTGGATTTTCCCAAGCATAGTTCTCCATTGTTTTGATGGTGATTTATCAAGTAGTTTATCCCCTTTATGAAAGTGTAAGTTAATGGAAATTAGAGTATTAGGATATGATCATTTGATTGTTCTAGAAAGTGGATTCAAGAGTTTCTCAAATACATAATTCAAGTTTTATGATTTAGGCAATCTGCATAGAAGGCATAACTATCAACCAACTTACCCAATAACCCAAAAATTGAAGGAAAGCAAATTAGTTGAAGCTACCAGATTCTCCATGGTCATGCAACCACCAAAACTGGTAAAGGAATGTACCAAAAATTACAATCTAGAGATAAAGAAAATATTGCTACCTGATCAATCCATTCTTCTATTTATAAACAAAGCATTGATGTGGTCTACATTTGGCACTCTAGCAAAAGAGGAATATTGTGATATCGACTTCTCCTCCTCTACATCAATGTTCAACAAAAAGAAGACTTTAAGAAGAGAAGACATGCAAAAAACTTGGTTCCAGACACCTCATTCCAAAAAGAGTGGAAACAATTTTTAAAAAGAGATTGTGGACATCTTGGCACTATTGTTGAAATTGAAAGGAAGGGATGAAATCTTAGATTTCATCAAAGACTACTTCTTCTTGGTGCATTCTATATGTGCTAGCAGACTGCAGATCAATTGGGTTGAGATTATGTGAAAAGCTTGCTTCTTGGCTAGGTTTGGCCCAGGCATTTCGGCAATTCTATATGTCTTCATACCTAATATAAGCCTTAGCCACATACCACCTTTGGTTGGTTCTTCCCAGTATCAAAGACTATGATGAAAATATGAAGGTGTATGAGTTCTATCGCCACCTACAACTGCAAAGTAGCTTCGAAGGATATGTAAAGGTTAATGATGCCTTTACAATGAGGTTGTGTTAGAAATTCCAAGGGTGCCCTAGGCATAGGTTCTCACCTGAGGCTATATTGGTTGTGAGCCGATTCGGATGTTGTTTCATCCAGTTCTTGTCTTTTTCTTACCTGATGCCCAAAACCTAGTTAAAATATTTGAAAGTGAGATTAATCTAATTGATTATGAGGTAATAAGGCCTTAGTATGACCCAGTGAATTTTGTGAGAGATTGTTTGAAGCTTGCGTATGCTCACAGACATGTCCTAGACATTAAAGACCACTGGGTTGGATGTTATGATGAATATCAAACCAAGGAGAGGTATTGGTTCAGGTTAACAGCCAAATAAATTTAATTATATAATGATACTTTTCATTATTCTGATCTTGCAAATGATGGCTCCTACATGCATCCCTCAAGCTACAAGTAAGTCAAGAAGACTCACATTGTGTTAAGTTCGCCTGAGGTTCCTATTGTCGACATAATGGAGGTTCTAATGTGTGGGATCATCAAAAGGATGTACAAGTGGGTGGAATGAACTAGAATGAAGAAGAAAAGAATTGGAAGTGCAAGCTCTATTAGTGGAGTAGCTTTTGGAATGGCTCAATCAACTACTGCCACATCCATGACTATTGCTACTTCAACATTAGTTGGTCCAACACAATCTATCAATGGAGGAGGAGACCAACCTCCTGAAAAGAATATCCAAGTCACTCCAACCTGTGTAGGAGAATCTCTCCTAGAAACATGAAAATTTGGGAATGACAAGAAGAAAAAAGAGAAGGAGCAGGACAAGTCAATGACCAAGCCTCACTCCCTCGTGCAAGCCATCAACCTTGGTGGTGATAACAAACCCTTGGATGGTCAAGAGAAAGATGCATCTCATCAAGGTGATACTTTAGTCCTCTCATTCACCATGGTAATTGCCTTTCCTACTACCACCTAGAGAAAGGAGACACCCCAAGTGGTGAGGAAGCTCTTCGATCCTATAGCCTATAGTCAGCAATCAATGTCCTTTCAATTGAGTCATGGTTGGAAGAGACTATTGATCGAAAGAAGAGGTGTGAGGAAGTTGCCCCATCCAAAGACCTCATTGTACAAGCAACTTCTTCTCAACCACTATCAAAGAAGGAGAAGAAGCATAAGACTATAGCGGCATTGGCTACTAATTCTTCTACTAGTTATCTATAGTAGAATTTGCAGAACCTGAAAAGTAGGGGAAGTTTCATGATCTGACTACGAGTGATATCCAAATCAGAACTATTAACATAGGTAATATTGTGCATGATTCCATGGTCAACATATGGAAATCAACAAATGAGAAAATCAAGGATAGACTAGAAGAATTGAGGTTAGAGGAAGAGGTACTAAAGGCCTCAAATAAAGAGTTGATGGATTACATTAAGGTTGCACTTGGAAGCACCTCTACAAGTACATTTGACCTAAGTGCATAGGAGAACAAGAGTCTACTACTAAAACTACAGTAGGAGAGGCAATTTGGTCAAATTGGTCATGCTTGGATTGATCAAATGAAGCCCCAAGGTCCTCTTCTCATTGAGAACCTTGGAAACCTAAGTTTAGACACTGATAAATTGAGAGAAGCAATGTCCAACAATCAAACCTCAATGTACAAAGCATCAGTGGATCTGACAGAGAAATTGGCCTTGTTCTAGGAGGTAATTGATATAAAAACCAATGTTGCCATAACCCGTGGGATTCTCAAAATAGGCCAAGAAGAAATCACCACAATTCATAATTGAGAGCTCAATGAGGTATGAAAATGAGCTAAAAGATGTACATGATTTATTGTAGAAAGTCATGGATAAGATATTTGAAAATCTAAAGGTGTTGCATGTTGAATCATATGTCACCTATAATGGTCGATTGGTTGACATTGAGTGAATGAAAGCTGAATTTATAGCTTTTGTAGAAGAAGCTACCATTTCATCAAGCTTCTAGATGTCAAAATTCCAAGAGCTCTTAATTGCAGATTCCATTCTAAGGTGTGCATCAAAAAAACTCCAATAAAAGATCTCCAAATTTGAAGAGTTGACAAAGATGCATGATTACTAGATGATTTGAGTTAATAACATTCTCATCCCAGGTGTCGATGAGCTCAACAATGTAATTGATGCAATGAAGACATACAGGGCTAAGGTTGTGACCCCAAAGAAAAATTGATACTCTAACACTCTCTTTTACAAGTGTCACCTCTTCTCTTTCTCAATTGCAAATATCGTAGCCATCTTTGATATTCTTCTCATAGGCTTGGACTTTGTAACGGATGACGACTCCGTTAATCCTATTTTTAGCTTTTGCTTATTTATAGTTTCTCTATAATGTAATCATCAAATGTAACTAGCCATTCCTAACAAGGGCCTATAAGTGTAACTTTTTGATAAGATAATAAGATTGACAAATTATTTTATGGGCAAACCCCTATAGCTAGGACTACTGTGTGAGAATCTACGGGTGCATCTTGAATTTGGTGTTCATCTAGTTTTTGTATGGTGCCTAGGATGAAATGTGTTAATGAAAACTAAGAGATTGCAAATAAACTTGGTATTATTTCTTTTGTTCAGTGGGTTGTAAGCTTTACTTTCTTCGTTACAATAGTATCGTATTCCCCTAATCTGTACATGTTAGTTCATATGCATTTCGTTGTTGTATAAGAAGCCTAGGACTTGGTTAATGAAAGCAACTGAGTAGGAAACAATTCAAGTATTGTCAAGTTTATCATACTTTCTCTTCTTACACAATGAGCATTAGTAGATAGTCATGCATTGTTATAATCTTGCTTCAAGGGTAAAATAGATTGCATTTTAGGTGTTAGATGAGCTTAACAATGACTTACATGCATTCATGTTTGTGGAGTTTGTGAGTTATAATTTGAAGTTAGCCTAGATTGTTTAAAGTGTTAAGCAATTAGGTTGTACCTCTTTTTCTCTCTGGTTAAGAGCATACCTCAAAGTTATTTGATCTACTAAAAACAAATTCCTTACGAATCTTTGCACCACAAGGGAGTTGTACCTTTCAATTTAGGGGTCTCTGATAGATTAATATGTTGGTCCATTATCTCATTAACTATTGTGTTTTCCACCACTTGGGGCACATTAAGAGTTAAGGTATAAACCAAAACCTACGAAAGACAAACTATTAACCAATAGAATGAAACTATCAAGGAATCAAATGATATAGTATTCCATACCACAAGGTATATTCTTGATAAACATCGGATTACAAGTAAATGCATTCAATATACTAATGTTTGTTAAGGAATTGTAAGGTATTCTAAAGGTTCTTAATGGGTCTTGATGTGTCCTCATTGATTGCAATAGAACCTAAGTAGTACAAGAACCACCTAGATCATACTAGGACACTACCTAGATAAGAGTTTGCACATGTCAATATCCCTTTTTTGTGAAGGAGGGTGTTAAGGTGGAGACCTTAGAATCTATAAAATTGTTGACTCTAGAGAATCTAGTTATGAATTATGTTAAGAATGAAACTATAAAGAAATTTTGTGATATAGTAATCCCTAGTGCAAGGTATATTCTCGATGAACATGGGGTTGTAGCTATATATATTCAATATACTAATGTGTAGTAGAGGGTCCTCAAGTGTTCTAAAGGTTTATAATAGGTCCTATGGTTTCCTAATGGCTCTTAAGGTATCTCTCTCTTACCACCTCCTGCCCCTCCCCACCCACCTTCTCACTCTTCATCTCTCCCTCCCTTAAGCCTTTTTGCAATGCATTGTATAGCGTGTACACTATATAATGCATTGTATTTTGAGGTTACACCAAATGCCATCTCAAAAAAACATTTGCATTTATATAGTGTGTACAATACTCTCTCTACACACCTTTAAATGCATTAAAATTCACCATGCCTAAGGCTTGGATTTTCCTTAGAGATCCAACCCAAATGCTTGGAGGATTCAAGAAGGTTTGAGACAATTTTTCTAGTGATGATACAAAAAAAATTGCATCTTTTTTGTGTGCCTTTTGTCAAGGTTTCTCATGGTTTAATAATGATAAATTCAAATGACACGATATGATAGATCTCTTTGTTAGCAATCTAACCATATAATTTATTTTGAGTTCTAACTTGTTAGGCATTTGATCTCTAACTTCTTTTGAATGTGTGTTTGATCTTTATCAAAACCAATGTGTAGTATTTTGGGCTTACATATTGGCTAGTTCATCAAATTTTAGCAACAAGATTGGTTTTTAGAAATAAGATTCCATTTTACAAACTTCCAAAAAAAACTACTTTCAATGATTTTCTAGAGGGGTACATTGAAATTCCACTGCTTCAAGATGTATTCACTTGTAAAAATTGTAAAAGAATCAAATATACATTAAAAATAGCAAAAAAATCTAGGATAAACTACGTGGTGTTTTGATTAAGTAAAAACAGGTTTTGAAAGGTCATGAAACCTTGTACAAAGAGACCAAAAGATATAATAATGAAGAATCTTAAAAAAACTATGGAACACCACTCGACAAACTAGAGGGACACACCAAAGTTCCCAACAAGAGGGCTAAAAACCAGCCTAGAAAAAGACCATCAAGATTGACATAATGGTCCAATCTTTTCAGAACGTAAAGACATATCAAATGAAGGTTTGGATGATTTAGCTTTTTTACCTTTAACCAATGTCCATCCATCCTCCACCTTTCTAGCAACCCTCTGTCAATCCAAGGATAAACCTGAAGAACCAAGGCCTAGATTATCCAAAGGGGTAGGACCACTACTAACCCTGAAAGCTTTCATAGAAGAAACATGGGCCTTAATACCCACAGCAATAGGAGATGGGACAACTAAATCAACACCATAAAAAAAATTCTAGACAGGGTCAATAGCAAGACAAGGGACAACATCAACATTTTGGATCAAAGCCTCCTTAAAGATAGCAATTGTATCATCAAAGATGGCAATAGAAACATCTGCCAAAGAAGAATCATTCTAAGAAGATCTATCCACCTCATCCTTGGAAGCTTTATGAACCATATAGTGATGGTCTGAAACCCTCAACCACCAAGAAGGTGATTTCTTCAATTTAACCTCATCAGAGGAGCACCTCCTAGCGAGATGGCCAGTCTTATAACATTTCCTACAGCCGAAGGGAATACCCTCATAATCAAGAATATGGGTCCAAGAACCAAAGCAATCTTTTTAGGGAGACCCTTTGACACATCAATCTCCATAAGAATGTGGGCATACATCATCCTATACATGTTAGTAGACTCTGAATCCACCAACTAGAAGTCCCCAATAGCCTCCCCCACAGCCTCCCCATAGCCTCCAAAACTGAATCTAGCCCAAAGTGAAGGGGAATATTCGGCAATCTTATGCATAAAGGTATCTTATTAAAGGATTCAGTATTTGGATCTATAAGAATTTTCCTAAGGGCAAAATTCACCCAGGAACTAAGAACTCAAACACAAGCACACAGTAGACCAAACAGAGAGAGAGAGAGAGAGAGAGAGAGAGAGAGAGAGAGAGAGAGAGAGAGAGAGTATATGATCAGAATAACAATGTATTCAATAACTGGTTCATTAGAGTACACTAAGAGTTCCTGAATATAAAGGCCTCAGGAGAGCTTCTAGAATGCCTCATAATCAGCACCATGATGTGTCATACAACCAAGCACATGTCCACCAGATATGGGTTATCCTCCATTAAGCACCGAAGTAAGTGCGATGATGAGAGGATAAGCCTACAAGGGTGTGACACGCAATACAGTGTTGTAGACACCATGTTCTTAAATAGAGTTGCGTACTCCTATGTTGTCTACATGACAACTCAAAAGGTGTGCAAACTCCTAAGTGCCTCACAAATAAAAATAATAAAATAATGCAAAATAATTAAATAATGCATAAACCTAAGTAAACTTAAGTAAGTGTAATAAGTAAATACTTATTTACACCAACAGGATCAAAACCCTGATACCAAGGTTTGGCCATCAAGGGGAACCTCTCCTCCCAAGAGAAATAGCGACACAAAATTGATTTCCTGTTAGCAGCATGTGCAAATTTCACAATAAAAAAGCCCCTTTCCACAAGGTAAATTTGAACTAAATCTCATATAATTGGTTCCCAATGTTGGAAATCCAAGCATGTAGATCCAGAAGAAAGGGTCAGAAACCCCTAAAATGAAAAATAGTGGCAATAGAAGAGTAATCCTCCACATATTTGGAAATCACATCAATAGTTTCTAAATCTAGTTTAAGAACTATAGGCCTACTTACAGAGACAAGCATAGTTGAACAGAAACACCCTCTCGCAACAAGACCACCAAGGCCTACCTCAAAAGCAGCCACATTCACACAAGAAATTACAGGTCTATCAGCAACAACATGAGACCCAGATAGGGTCGTTTGAAACATCCTAGAGGACCCACCATGAACAGTGATCTAATTCGTAGTAGGAGGATAAAGAGTATCCAAAGCAGCAGCCTGAGGACAAAGAGCATCCATAGCAGCACCCAAAGGACGATGGGTGGGAGAATACACAATTTGAAAATTAGTGTGGGCAGGAGTAAGAGTGAGAGTCATCGAGATCATTTTCCATAAACTATGTAGTGTTAGCTAACTAAACAAGTTAACATTTCTTTTTTTTTTGGGGGTGGGGGGGGTTGGGGGTGGGGGTTGGGCAGGAGGGCGCACACCAGACACTATATTATGTTTTTTAACAAAGAAGAGGACCACTTTTTCTACTCCCCTTTTTTTAGGGCCTTAAACTCCATCATTTTCAAAAAAATAGTAGTTTAGAAACTAGATTCAAAGGACTACAAATCTTGTTCTTGTTGCATTTAGAAATGTTGACTCTAACTATCTTCAAATTCTCATCAAAATTCAAAATTTGTTGATTTTCAGAAGAAAAAAAGTGGCATCTTATAACCTCTTTTTGGTCCCCATTTTTCTCCACTTACCCTATAATCAAGTCTCAAAGACTATATTTCAAGGATGATAGTATGTAATGTTTTGCAAGAAAAGAGTCATGCAATGGTTATAATATATAGAACAAGTGCAATTGAGTCTCTAAGACCTAGACACAAGTCTGATACAAATGGTTCAAGTGTAGGAAGGTTTTTCATGCTTGAAATGGGATCTTAAAGAACCAATTACAAGCGATGATATAACATTCCTTATAATCAAGTCGTAGAGACCCAACTGTGAGGAATGAAACTTGTGATCAGTGGGTGTAATCAAGTCCTAAACAACTAACTACAACTACTTTGGGTAAAGGCAAGAAATTAACACCTTGCAATTGGGTTTCAAGGACCCTATTGCAAGGGAAACCTTGTACTTCATTCTTGTGACCAAGCCTTTCAGCCTCAATTGCAAGTTTTTTGAAACTTGCAATTGGTTGTGAATCATGCAAGTAGATATCTTGTAATCAACTCATGCAAATGTAATCAAAACTGACTTAATGATAACTCATTTTTTCATGAAATCAAGGTTTAGAAACTCGTAAAACAATAACAATCTACATACCAAATAAAGAGCAAGGAACAACAAATAAAGAGCAAGGACGACAATAATAAGGCATTAAAAAATCCCAAAAACAAAGGGTTTGAATACATGGCAATTGAAATCAAACACAAATGAGAAAAACACATATAAAGAACCCTAACACAAAACCTAGAAAGGAAAACACTAGGAATGGCAAAGAAAATAAACACTTGTTGAAAATATGAAAAATTCACTTAGCAAGGAATGAGGGATACCAAACAATAGTAGTTGTGTGATGATTTCGCACAAAGGAAAGAGAACTTTTCCAACTCCAAATGAGTTAATGAACTACAAAGTTATAAATCAATTTCATAAAGAACAACAAATATTCTTTCAATTATAGTTCAGTCTCTAGAACCTAACTACAAGTCTTAAAGACTAAGTGTTGAGTGTTGCAATTCAAGTCAAAGGACTAGATTTGCAAAGAACAATGCAAATCAAAAGTGCAATGGCTACTCTGAGTGATGACTTTGGATTTTACTAAAAGAAATCAACATGAATGCATACAAACTTATAAAAACAAAATAAAGACCTCAACCTTGACAACACACAACCTAACAACAAAACACTTGAAAATATGTAACATTCGCTTCAACAAAAATTCATAAGGGTTGGCATATGATTTCACCAAATTGTAATCAAGGACAACAAGGCTTAATCCCAAAAGTTCATTATATAAGCTTAAAGCATAACAATAAAACCTAGGAAAGTAAAAGTGGGATCCCAAGCCCTCGCATATACCCTACTAGAAACACCAACTTAAACAAACCAACAAAAAAATGGTTTTCTTCATTATTCTATGCATTTTGGTTTTGGTGAGCACTATGTTTGGTAGAAAGAGTAAAGTTTAGTTATGGGTGTGTGGGTGTTGATTCTATTGATAGTTTTAGATATTTTTGTTTATAAAGTATTTTACAAGGCATGGATCTAGAAAAATTAGCAAGCTTGAGGATGTTAAACTTGTTGAAAATGAGATGGTTAAAGAAAAATATATTTAAGGTAGATAATGGAGAGGGTAATTGGTAATATTATTCTAGATTATTTTAATGACTTTTATAGATATGCAATTATTGCAAAAAAAAAAAGATATGTCATTGAAAAAAAACAATAGGCATTAAAGGGAAAACATGGTATATGTTAAGTAATACTTAGTTTGATTAATGCTTATTGGTTACCATTGTATAGTACTATTTTTTATTTGAATAATAGTTCGCTTTGATTGGATTTGGTTAATAAAACAATATATGAAGTTTGGACAAGTAAGAAGACCTTTATTTTTTACATTTAGTGCTTTGCATGTGAATCTTTTGTTTGGGTGCCTAACAAGGAATATTCTAAGTTGAATTTCAAAAGCAAATATTTTCATTGGTTATAAGAAATATATTCAAGGTTATATGCGTTGAAATCCTTTAACCTTGATGTTAATATTATTCTAGAGATATGATTTTGAGGGAATTTGGATTGATATGATTGTGTACAATCAATAAGAGTGGAGAATGATATCATCTATATATAAAAATTAAGTAAAAAGATAGAGATAGAAAAAATTAGAAGTTAGATGGGAAGATGTAGATGAAGGTACAAATTTAAAGAGTTTGGGGAAGAACATAAATAACCTCTACCTACATCCAATGTGCAAGTACAGAAGGCAATAGAAACTAGTCAATAAGTGTTGCCCAATAAATTTTAGTGTATTTGTTTGAAAAATATCTTCTACAAAAGAAACATGAATTTTAAATGGAGGCTATGCAAGATGAGATGCTGACCTTAGGCAAGTGTGAAACTTGGATCTAAGTTGAGTTGTTTGAAAGAAGAAAAAAACCAGTGTTTGTAAGTGGGCATTTGCAAAAAACAATTATTACAAATAGGCTGTTGGAAATTATATAAAAAGGTATGTGGTAAAAAGAAAGGTGAAAGTTTACAAGTTAGAAAAGGAGTCACTTTGGATTTGATATTAGAAATCTGATGTTTTTGTAATAGACCATGGGTTTGTTCAAAGTGAATGTGATCAATAAGTAATCATCGTCTTTCATTTTGATGATATGAACATTGATTAAAGAACTCAAAACATAGTTATAAGGGATCTTTTTCACATGAAAGATTTGGGATCTATGAAGTATATTCTTGGTGTGAAGATTAACAAAGATTAGGTTGGGAGAAGAATTTTTTTTGGCTTCAAGTATATTAAGACTACTTTATAAATGTTTGTAATGCATGATTATTAGTAAGTCTATATTCCGTTACCTGTCAATACTAAGTTATTATTAGAACAATATCCAAAGTTAGATAATGATTGAGAAAATATGTTTAATTGTGATCCTAAATCTGCAGTGCCCTTATATTTTAAAAGCTATTCAATGGTAGTTTACATCTCATCACTTTCCACTCCAGCAATTGGACATGGCACTATTTGCACAACTTGTGTCTTCGTTCATTCATTGCTTCTAGCAACCTCCTCACTCTTGACTGGTGTACTCTTAATTCTTCAAGAACTAATATAATACAAACAGGAATAATCAAATAAAGCTCAAGTCTAATAACCGAACTAAAATTTACAGAAGATCAGAACTTTTGTCCATTGCCTTACTGAACATTGTAGCTTTTTGTAATTGGGGCAATTGCTCTTGCCTTGTATGCAACAAATTTAAATATCAGAAAGACATTTCAGCTATGATTTTCATAGGTGAGCATGGAGATATTTCCCAAATCTGTAGAGAGACCGGGTTGATGCAATCTTGCAATGCTGGATATTAAGTTGTACTGCCCCAGTAAAAGAGTAGACAATTGTCTAGATCACACACGCAGATGGTTCTAAACATTTGGGGCTTCTTAATTCCTCAGAATAAATTGGGAGTTATATGAAACCTTTAATACTTTTCAAAGCTATCTTCCAAAGACTGTTCAGCTTGTCCAAATGATTGATCAAGCTTATTTCATCAAATAGGGGACTACAAAACGGTGCAGCATTAGTCATATTATTATAAGCCATTGAAAAAATTTACAATTGTGGAGACCAAATGAGCTGTAGAATATTTTCCAATAGGCAAGAACTAGATACTTTATGAATCAATTTCCTGCTTAAGACCTCAACATACACATGATTAACTTCCAGAACTCTTACGCTTCACAGTCAGAATTGGTGAGAAAGATGGTGGCTGTATCCAGAAACGAAAAGCCATTCCAAATCTCCAGATAAATTAAAATCTGGATTCAAAACTGCAACAAAAAGAACCATGAAATATTCAAGCATTAGAAATTTTAATTCACGTGTAGGCTGACCTAGCAGTGAAAGCTTCTATTTTGTTGCATTTAGAGTAACATGCCAAAATATTCTGGGCAATTGTACTTTCTTACTATCTCCATAACAGAGTGTTCAATAACTCCTGGTGAGTCACACGAGTTTAGGTGGGACGCAGGCTGTGCAGTTACTGGCGGGTTTTCATGACCCATCAGCATGACCCTGGTCATGGGCCATGACCCACATGACTTGGCCAAGTCATGTAGATCATGCCATGACTAACTGGGTCTGACGATCATGAGCCACACATATTAGAGAAAGCAGATTCTTTATCTTGAAGTTACAATAGTTTATAGCATTATACTCACTCTGATATGCCAGAAGAAGCTCCAATGCTTGTCTGTGAGCCCCCAACTTCAACAGCAGATGATTAATGCAATATATATCTATCAATCATTAAGCTATGGCTAGTGCAAGATGCAAGGCATAGCCCAAAGAACAGTGCATTACAAGGTAAATCCACGACAATACAGTAGGATTGTCTTAGTGTTGTTTTGTACACTAATTTCAATAATATTTTCACATGATTTTCTACTACTGAGCAGGCATCTGGTATTTGCTGAAGACAGATGTACAGGCAAGGAAAATATATATATGGCATGTAATAGTTTGTAAACTATTACATTCCATATATATTTTTCTTGGATGTACTAATGTGATGGATGTATGTTTATGTATGTGATCAAATCAGCTTCTATTTGATGATGTTATAGTGTCCTTAAGCTTTATTCAATAAAGGTGTATGAAACAAGTTCTAAATCCTAAAAAATCTCTGTTTTCTTTTTTTCCATTTTTCCAAGTCATAGCTGAATCATCACCGAGTCATTGGCGAGACACGGGTCAGGTCAACCTTCCCAAGTCATAGGCAACTCTGAATCATGGAACTCTGAAACTTTTGACTGATGCCAAGGCCCAAAACAAGAGTTAAATTGAAAGGTACCTTGAAAACCAAACTGAAGAAGTCAAATGGAATGAGCTCAAGCAGTAAATCATCAGAACTTTTATAATCGAGACCCATGTTCAAATCCAACAAGTAAGAGATATGTTTCATGCTTAAGATATGCAAAATTTTGAAGGTGGAATTGGGTAAAACAATGATGCCCAATGTTGGTTATGACATACACCCCAATAGTCAAGACCACTTATCCCTTGGTCATGACATCTAAGCTATGGGACACCCCCATAAAAGGCTACTAACCGATTAAAAAAATAAAGAAAAGTAAACTGAATAAATAAAATTATTGGATCATAAGACTTTAAACTGGTAATTGAATTTCTGGTACAAGGTGAGATCTGATTATCTCCAATTTTTAAGCCATTTTGGCTTTTAGCTTCCCTTTCATGTGAGCACCTTTACGTGCAACCGACGCTTTTCTTTTGAACAAGACCAAAATTTTAAACATGTCAACTGTTTAAGCAAATATTCACACTTGTCTGCCCATTTTCCTTGCCAGGTTCTTCATAAGAGTGAGCATTGTAATCTAAGCAATAGGAATAAATCTAAAATCTAAATTGTATATGATCGATTTTCCTTTAATCGTAGATTACTAGCCTAAATTTTTGTATTTAAACAGTAATGAGGGCAATCTAAAAACCATATATCATTACTCTTGTAATATCCCTGGCGAGGGGCCATGAAGGAGACTTGAAACAATACCAAGTGCTACCCAAATACATGGTATCATTTATGACTGAATATCTAAAATGTTAAAATCATATACCTCTTTTATCCATGAGCAAATTCATTAGCTTAAAAATAATTCCAGAAAATGTTTATATTCATGAGAAAATAAGTCAAGCACTTATTGACTGCAGAGGGAATACCCTAACAATCTCAAACTTATTGCCTATGACATGGACACTTATGGCACTGGATTTCATCACTGATGAAGGTGAATTTCAAGGGAAAAAAATCACGGGAATACAATCCTTCCAAATTGTAAAGGCCAAATGTTTGACTTTTTGCACCAAGAACTGAGAAAAGTCCAGAAACATTGCCTCTCTTTGCTACTAAAAGTGTTGTAATTAACTTTCAATATCTTTTGCAATGTCTCATATTGCAGCAGTTTGTGGAGGTTGTTCAATTGCCATCTCCAGTAGATTTGATCAAGCTTATTCACCTGATACTTTCAATGTTTAAGGGAAGGCGCCATACATATTTTTCAACTCTTCCACTTCAAGAGAAAAACATTTGAGCAGATTGAACTGAAGGAAAGCATGTTAACATTAAAGCTTTCAGGAATCTTCTTCATCCAACAGTTTGATGTCATACAAGAAATTTACATGAGAAGGCACGGGTAAATTCTTGTCACAAGATGTGAGAAAAATTAAAATGTCATCAGCTGGAATAATTAACCAATAAAAGATTTTCTGTTTGCTCCATATTATCAAGGTCATAAGCAAAAACTAAATCTCATCAATGCCCTTGGAAATGATTTCAAAGCAAGATCTTTTCTTCACTGGTACTCTCAGTACACTAACCATATGGACAAGAAAATCTTAAACAAATCCTCCCTTACGACATCATTTTACATGACCTCCAATAAAAGAAAGACCTGTTGAATTGGAAAATGGAGAGGCCTTCGTGATGGTATCCCTCAATTGCCTTAATTCTCTTAGTCCAAAAGTTTCTGGTCATGGTATCACTCAATTGTGTCAATTTGAATATTTCATGCTGAGAATCCCCTGCCACCACCTAGAGTGCTACAGAGTTAGGTCTACATCCAATGTGCCAACACAACTCTGACAATTGATCCACAAACATATCAAGGTCGCTACATGACAAAAAAAATAGTGATGTTATAAGCATTGCTAGATATCCAACTAATAGAATAATTCATATTTAAAATTGTGGCATATTTTGGTCAATTGATTATTTGTAACTTTTAAAGAAAAAAACCTACCGAACACTTGTGTAACTCCAGACTAGAAATCTTGGAGGCTTTCAAGGACAATTTTCCAGGTCTCTGCCATTTTGATTAACTGCACTTTATTGATGTTTGTGAAGGTTTGAGCATAAGCTGTCTTTGAAATAAAGTAAAGGTCTGAATATGAAAGACACACGACACATGGAATATTTGCAATCATGAGTTTGCAACATTCAGAAGAGCTCCTTCAAGGACCAAGGAGATTCACTGTGTAAGAGAAAATGGAAATATCAATAGAGGCACTATGAGATGTACCATACAGATGTATGGCTGCAAGCTTCACCCCTATAGTATTTTGTATGACCAAATCACCCAGCACGTCACCTCCAAACATTAATATCTTAGTGTGGGTACCTGTCATGTAGTTTTCACACCATCTTCCCTTTGCAAATGGGGACCTCCTCTTTTTACTTTAGCAAGTTGAAGTTGTTGTCTTAGGTTAAGTCACAAGATTCGAGTTCAACAACTATGAAGTTTGACAAGTCAAAAAAAAGGAAAAAATTTCAACATTGATTTCGCCTAATGTAATTTTTTTAAAAATATAAGTATATACTATTTTTATTATTATATGTTTTAATAATTGATAAATAATATAAAATAATATAAATATTAACATGTTTAATTATAAATATATGCAATCTATTATTATATAATAAAAAAGTATATTGTCATGTTTTAATTTTGATAAATAATATAAAATTAATAATAGTAATAAATTAATAATAACAAAACATATGATAATAAAAATTTATAACTATTAACTAAACCTAAAATGAAATAACCTCAACATTAAACATTTAACATACTATAATAAAAATTGAAACTATTACCTAAACCTATTAAATAAATAATCTTTGAACGTAAAAATCAAAATGTCATGCCCCAAACAGCTGACGGAGAGTAATGGAAGTGGAGTTTAGTTCAGACATCATTGCCGACAGAGAAGAATGGTAGCCGAGGTTTGTTCAGACGCCATTCGTTGCAGGATTAAAGAGGCGCCGAAAGCAAAGGGCAAAGTAGAAAGGTTAATGTCTTGAAACCAACCAAGAAAGTAGACAGTAGAATGTGTAACCAGATGGGAGAATTTGTAACCCATGACCTGCAACCTACACTCATCGTTTCAGAAACACGACCTGCCTTTAGACAAATTTAGGATGAATTTATCCGGTTTTTTATTACAACTTTAAAGGTTTGCTGAATTTTGAACCTGGAGCTGAAAATTCGACGAACCTCATGACATAGGTCTTAGGTGATTTTAGTTGGCAACATTTTAAAGTGTCCAAGTCCAAGGGTGAGTTTGGGCAATTTTGGCTTGCTAGGAGGTAATATTTTGTCTAGTGTTTGTGTGAGGGCATTGATTTCCTTTTGAGGTTTTTTATCATAGCTTATGTCCTAGTGGAAGCGTAGAGTTTTAGTCTAAGTGAGGAAGGTTAACATGCCTAGGAGATGGGAGAAGGATCATGAGAAAATTCAAATGTTTGGTGGAGATCCTCTATCCAGAGGATTCCCACCAACTAACATTTCTCCCCAAAATCGCAAGATTTTCCCCTTAAGACAAGGCGAGGTGCAAGCATGGTGAGGATCCTTATTATGGTACCAAACTGATTAATGCAATGTTAAAATGATGAAGAAAAGGAAGAATGGTAATTTTTTAGGATAACTATCGCAGTCATATTTGGTGGAAATCTTCTCTCCTTAGGATTTTCTCCTGATTTAGAGAGTAAGCATTTTCAAATTTTAAAGAGCTTAAGAGGGTAAGCTTTGGGAGTAAATGATTAAGATGCATAGCATTCGATGATTTAAAAAGGGAAATCTGAATTACTTCAAGACATAGGATGGGTGTAGAGAGACAAAATTTGATTGAAAAGGAAAGAAGCTAAGACTCATAATTTCACTAAAGCATTAATAATGGAAAAGCATGTCAACACTCTAGGATTCCTAGTCTCTTTTACGATCCTTAGCAAGCCATTTAATTCAAATTCTAAGTCAAATTTGTAGTTTGTTATGGCAGGTGGGAGCATGTCTAGAACCAAATCCGTACATACAAAGAAGGTAAGGCAAGCCCAAGCGAGGAGATGGCTCAAGCTCGAGGACTCAAGTGAGAAGGAAAGATTCATGTTCGAGCTATCAACCTGCAAATTCAAATTGAAATCAAGAGCAAATTCAGGAAAGCACAAAAGATCCAGCTACCTGAGGACATATTCAAGGAGAATCAAGAAAGATCAAGTCCAGACGCTCACGAAGATGCAAGTGATTCAAGTCAATTCCATGAAGAAATTTCAAAGGATAGAGAAATCTCAAACATTGAGAGATATTTATGCAATTTTAACAAACATCTTCTCAAGTTAGGACTCCAAGCACAGGATAAGGATGATGAAGTGGCAATCGTTTGTCTCCTCTAATTAGAAAATTTTAATTTCAAGCACAATTGATCACAACATGCCAAGTGTCTTATTTTCTCATTCACTGGAAAAATCATTGTAATTTTCTTATTGGCCCATGAATTCACACCTCCATGTAATTAGGTGTAAATTTGGTAACCTCAATTGGGGTTTGTGGCAAGAAATCTCAGTGCTTGATCTTGAATCGATCTTGGCCCTTCGTTGTAATGGAACTACTAAAAAGGCCAAGGCCCTCTCATTTGTAATTCATTAGCTTAGGAGATTAGAGTAGTAGAGAGGCAAGAGATTAGAATAGATTAGCTAAGGGAGAGACTTGATGAAGTTGTTACGATAATGCTTGTCAAAGTAATTGATAATTCATTGTTGGTTTTTCATGGTGGATTACTTAATATTGCTTGGAAATGTTGCATGGTTTCTTCAATCTTTCACTTGGAAGTGATTTATTTCCATGTTGAAGTAGTTTAGTTGAATGGAATTTATTGTGGATGTTTATTTGCTTGACTCGAATCCAAGCCGCTAACCTCTTGTTAATGGTAAGAGTGCCTTGTGTGGTAAGCGGATGGTTGAATACACTTAACTTCAATTGATGTTGAATCTTTAGTTTGCATCCATTTGATGGGATTGGCGAGGAAATATTGATTTGAAAGCCATTCGAATGTTCCTTAGAAGTTTTCACTAGGTGGGTGGAGCCATTGGTGAGATTACATCTAGTAGAGTCCAAGTCATCCATGATTCCTTGCATCCACAGTTAGGAGTAAAAGTTTTAAGTTAGAGTTGGAGTTGAAGTGGAAAAGTTGGAAGATATAACTACATTTTCTTTGCACATTGTGAAGTAAAATCTTGAGAAGTGCAAGAGTTGATATTCATCAAATGAATAGCATAAGTCCCTCTGTAATAACCAGAATAATACATCATTAAACTAACTGAACTCCATGATGAAGAAGGAACCTCGAAATCATTTCATAATCTTACTTTGCAAGCTTAGCATGAAATATGACCTTATATGAAGAGAGGGTTGAGTGTTCGGTGTTTCTCCTCAAAACATTAAGTATTTGACTATGCATGTTGCAATGGAACAAAACTCACATCAACAATAGCCATCACTATGGCACAAAATGCCTCCATACAATACCATGCCACTCCTATGACCATTTGGAAAGACTTCCAAACCTTACCATACTATCACCATATGATGGGTTTCTAGTACAACATTCACATACTGCATGACAATGACACTCCACTTACTGCACACCACACATTGCACACCACATGCAACCCGCACACAATCTGCATGCATTATGCATGCCCCATACGCACTTTGCATACCACGTACACTCTACACGCACTCTACACCCTACACACTCTCCATGCCACCCGCGCACACTCAAGACACTGCGCATAATCCATACACACTTTGTACCCCACTTGCACAATTTACCTCCATCATACAGACTAGTCAATGTACAACTAAGCGAGCACACAACTCAACTCTTTGAATACATAGTGACAATACCAAAGTATCTTCCTCTAATTCTAGAATTATGCATAAATAAACTTGCTATACCAAACAATATTATTGATGCAAGAATAAAATTGCTGCAAATCAAAAACATTGTACTTCCAAATCTGAGATATACTTTTTGAAGATGTTCAACAATACAAATTTATCTCCAAGGGAGGCATCACAAATTTTCTTAGTTGTCGATTCGTGAAACAAATCCGATTTGGGCACGTGAATTAAATCCGTGGTTTCGGGATTTTTTTCCCATATAATGATTCGTAGAGGATTAGTGTGTGTACATATATATACTAAAAAATAAGACAAATGTACATAATTCTAAAACTAAATTATTTCATAGTATGCATCTATGATTCTAGTATGGATCTATGAATCTAGTATACTTGATAATTGATTTATTTTCACGATTATAAAGAAAATCAACACATTCACATTGAATTACTGAATTACAAAATCAAATTATGATCCTTGAAGATCCTCGGGCTATGGCTTGGATCCTTGAGGATCCGAGCAGGATCCTTGATTCTACCTATGGATCCTCAGGCTGTGGCTTGGATCCTTGAGGATCTAGTCAGGATACTTGATTCTACCTGTGGATCTGTCAGATTCTACCTGTGGATCTGTCAAGATCTAGATCCGCAGGCCACAAATCCATAGGAAGAACCAAGGATCGAAGCATGATTCCGGATCCGGATCCAGCATGTCTAGGATGAATCTAGCAACTAAGCAAATTTGGCATTCAAGTACAAGGTGAAATATCTAAGATGATATTTCCAACAATAGACTAGGGTGGCAGCTAACCAATAAAACTACAATTATAGACTAAAGAGTCTTGCACCTCCGAAACTGCAACAAGGACTCAATTCCAATTTAAATCACAAATACACAAGAAAAGTTAACTCCACGATGACCTCCTACAATGCCAAAGATGGGCTTATAAAGGACTCTAGGAAGTTTCCCCAAGGGCTACAAATAGTCCAACATCCTTTATTTATTTATTATTTTATTACTTGCCCCCTTTTTATTTATTAATTAATTAAGTATATGCTTATGGTATTATTTAAATTTTGAAACCACTTAATTATTTCACTCCACTAATTTGGGAACGTTACAAATCCTTGCTGCCCAAAGATCGTTTGCCCTCAAGTAACTTGTCATCAAATCTAAAACCAAGCATGGATGTTGATGATCGTATCCGCTAAGAGCTTGATTCACACTACAACTATGAGCACCACCTCCAAAACCCTAACAAGCTTCCATTGTACTACTTTGATATAAGTGTTACCATGTCAAGAGTCGTCAGATTCCCACTGAAGCCAATCATCAAAGACATCGATGCTTGGATCCCTAGCTATCAAGCCATCAAGACAATCAATCACTTCCAAAAATGAAGGTCTGGAATCTCAAATGTCAAGTGCAACTTGTTCTTCCCATGAGAAAACCAATCACATGAAGATATTTCAATCATGCATTCAACATGACCAATCAAAGGGTAAACTCCATATTCAACCAATTGTAGAGATTGTACCAGCAAAGGATCATCAGTATAGTTTGCATCTCTGTGAGGCTGAACAACCACTAGTAGAGCCCGCTCATTCAAGGGATCACTTATAGAACCTATAATTCCATCAAGTTGATTGATAAGTGTAGGCTCGATGAATTTGTGCAAGCATCTTTTTCATTTTTGTGAAGATTTCGGAGCTCTCCATTTGAAGAGACAATTATTGAGTCTTGCTTGTCCATATCCTCATGTTGCTGAAGTGGATTTGTGAGCATGTCTTTATCCTCTTTGGAGTTTAAGGTGTTGTGCAATCCATTGCCAATCCCCTGTTTCAGATTATTACCTCACTCAAATTATTACCTCCACTCAAGTGAGCTTGCAGCTGAACTCCTCAAGTGTAGAGTGACGACATGAATGGATCTTACTCTAATTCTAGAATTACACATAGATAAACTCTCTATAACAAACAATATTACTGATGCAAGAATGAATGGCTACAAATCAGATATTGTAATTCTAGATCTAAGATATATTTCTGATGAAGTTCAACAATACAAATTTGTGTCCAAGGGAGACATCACAAATTTGGCATTCAAGTACAAGGTGACATATCTGAGATGATATTTCCAATGGCAGACTAGAGTGGTTGCTAACTGTTAAGTATATTAGCTTCATGGTAATTGAAGCAATATATTTGGTTTATATTAAAACTGATTATTCATATATATAACTCAATCATTTAACTCATTTATATCTAACTCTTTACATTTCATATATATATATATATAAACATTTGTATATACATATATATGCAAATGTTTATATGTATGTATGTATGTATGTATAATATCATGACCTTATATTACTAACCGATCAAATCAATATAATCGAATGAGATAATATATTGATGAAGATAATGTGCATCAAATAAGTGTAGTATCAGTCGATGAGGATAGCCAATATTATGAACCATCACCAGTCATTGTTAAGACTACGATTATTATTAAAGAAATTCAGTATGTTGATCGGTGCCTTCTAAAGGTATGTGTTGGGGTATTGATATGTAGGGTCATACCCCTACATAAACATACCTCAAGGCATATGTATATATATTGCTTGAATTCTGAATTCTGAATCAATCAATCACAAAGGAAATTGCAACTCAGTCTATTCAGATCTGCACATATATAAAACAGTATCAGTAAAAGACAAAGGAAAGCAATACTCATATATAAGGACATTCATTCCAAATCAGAAATACATTTATAAGAAATTAAATTGAAGATTGTTCAAGATACTTATATATTCAGATTATAAGGGTTAGCAAGTCTCCACCAATAAAAAATCAATAAAGTCTACATGGTATGAGAGCCTAATTGGCAGAGAGACTTATAAAATTAAATTCTTGAAACAAGAGTGACAAAACATGTCAAACAATGTTATGAGTAGAGGATAGGCTGGAAGGAGCAGAAAATTTCTTCTCATGGAAAATTCTAATTATAACAATCCTAGAAGAATTAGAACTAGAATCATTTATTGAATCAGACATTTCAATACCTGAAGATGAGGCAGAAAAGGCCACTTGGAAAAGATGAAATAATGAAGCCAGGAAAATTATTGCTGATTCAGTAAAAGATCATATTCTTCCATCCGTCTCAAAACTCAAAAAGGCATTTGAAGTATTCAAGACAATTAAGGATACACTTGAAATCAACAACTCTAGCAGATTAATTACATTAAAAAATCAACTGATGAATACAAAAATGAATAAAAGGGAGTCAA
The DNA here is from genome assembly GCA_028749045.1 of Cupressus sempervirens. NCBI lineage: Eukaryota > Viridiplantae > Streptophyta > Pinopsida > Cupressales > Cupressaceae > Cupressus > Cupressus sempervirens. The sequence goes on along the minus strand of CM053786.1, from coordinate 616,852,764 downwards.
TGTCACCCTACTTTGGAAAAATTTGCAAAATAAAAAATCATCTTTCTTCTATTGGAAGCGAAGTAGACGACCAAGAACTATCTATAATAGCACTTAGAGGATTACCTATATCTTGGGAAGCATTCATTCAGGTTTTCAGCAGACCCTCAATACCAGCTTTTGATCAACTAAAAAATTATTGCACATTAGAAGAATCAAAGACAAATTTCGAGAGGGATCATTTCAAATCAAGAGGGAGAAAATCAAGCTCTTTCCTCAGTCTCCAACAACAAAGGAAAGAAGAGGAAATTCAAAGGAAAGAAATATGTTAAGAGGAAAGGAAATAATAATTACACAAGAAATAATTTCTCTAAAGTTAAATGTTATAAGTGTGAGAAATTCGAGAAATTCGAGCATACCTTCAAAAATTGTCCAGGAAGGGGAAAAATCCTAGCTTCCTTAACCAAAACTTAAAAGGATGAAAATTTGCTATTCTATTATGCTCTATCAAGTGAGATAAAATCAAATGAAGATGTATGGATAATAGATAGTGGTGCTTCCCGACATATAACAGGATTCAGAGATAAATTTGAAACTTTTCGCAATTATCTCACTGAAGGAGTCACCATTAGAGACAACTCCACATATCCAGTAAAAGGAATTGGGACCTTTTCTATACAACTAAGAACTGGGGTTACACTAAAATTGAAAGATGTTCTTTTCGTACCAAGCATAAAAAGAAATCTAGTATCAATCTTTGGACTTGCTGATGAAGGGTTTCAAGTCACCTTCAATGAAGACAAAGTATTGTACTGGCCTAAAAACACTAATCTCAAGAATGTTATTACCATAGGGACTAGAGACGGGACCTTATATAAACTTTGCAAGATTCAAAAACAACCTCTAAGTCATGAAGTGACAAATTCTAATGAAGTATGGCATAGAAGGCTTGGACGTATTGGATTCAGTTCACTTCCAAATATAGAAATAATCACCACTGGAACACCTAGCCTAAATTCAAAACATATAGGCACTTGCAAAGGATGTGCTTTAGGAAAGAAATAAAAAAACTTTTCCTCCTAGTGAATACAAATCTAAATCAATTTTGGAACTAGTGCACTCTAATTTATGTGGACCTAAGCCAACCTGGATCTATTTTTTAAAGGTCAAATTATCAAATGAGGTCCTATCAAAATTTAAAGAGTTCAAAGAAATAGTGGAAAATCAAATGTCAAAAAGAATTAAAAAGCTAAGATCGGACAATGGAGGAGAATATACCTCTAAAAATTTCAAAGTTTTTTGTACCTCTGTTGGGATTAAGAGGGAGCATACAGTACCTTATAATCCTCAACAGAATGGGGTAGCAAAAAGAAAAAATAGAACCATTGTTAAAGCAACAAAAGCCATGTTTCATGATCAAAATTTACATTTCTCATTCTGGGAAGAGGCCACCAATACAACCGTATACATTCAAAATAGATGTCCACACTCAATACTAGAAAACGTAACTCCTGAAGAAGTTTTCTCAAGAACTAAACTTGACTTAATTCATCTTAGAATATTCGGTTGCCTGTTTACATTCACATACCTAAAGAAAAAAGAACCAAGTTAGAACCATCTGTGAAGAAAGGAATATTTGCTAGGTACAATGAGAACTCCAAAGGGTATAGAGTTTATATACCTCGACAAAGATCAGTTCAAGTGAGCAGAGATGTCATATTTGAAGAAAATAATCCTTTAAAACTCTCTACAAGTATAGAAGATGAGCCCATCACAGACTTAGATGAAAATCTACAAACTGAATTTTAGAGATAGAACATATTAGAAAAGAATGAATCATTACCAGATATAGATAATAGAGACATCACTAATATCAAGAAAAGGCCATTATGGGCAAGGAAAATGATTGAAGAAAATAATGTTGATCCAGATGAAACTTCTAGGGAAAGTAAGAAAATCAGGAACAAATCTTGTTACACTGCTTTAGTAACTAAGCTTACTCAATCTGAACCATCAACTGTTGAAGAAGTCCTAATCTATCAAGTCTGGAAAGATGCTATGGTTGAGGAATATCAATCCATATTACAAAATGATGTTTGGGATATAGTACCTAGACCAAAAGACAAATCCGTTGTTTCATCAAAATAGTTATACAAAATCAAATACGCTTCTGTTGGCAATAATGAAAAGCATAAAACAAGGTTTGTCGCTAGAGGTTTTTCTCAAAAGGCAATTATTGATTATGAAGAAACTTTTGCTCATGTTTCTCGCTACACTTTCGTAACAACAATTATTGCAATTACAGCGTCCTTTGCAATTGCAGAATCCAAAGGATGGAAGATATATGAAATGGATGTCAAGACCGCATTCCTGAATGGTGCCATAAATGAAGAAGTATATATTGAACAACCTAAAGGTTTTGCTATAAAAGATAAGGATAAATATGTATATAAACTCAAAAAAGTCCTCTATGGACTCAAACAAGTACCTCGAGCTTGGTATGAAAGGATAGATAGCTACCTCAACAAACTAGGATATTCAAAGTATGAAGCTGATCCTAACATCTACTTCAAAATTTCTAATAATGACATGTTAATACTTGTTTCATATGCTGATGATCTATTGATAACAAGTAATGATCACTTGATTGAAAAATGCAAACAAGATCTTATAGCTGAATTTGAAATGAAGGATCTAGGCCTACTACACTTTTTTTTGGGCCTAGAAGTCTGTCAAAAGAAAGATCATATTTTTCTAAATCAAGGGAATTACACTCAGGACTTTCTGACTAGATTTGGAATGATGGACAACAAACCTCTAACAACTCCGATGGAAACTAATCTACACAAACTAAAAGAAGTAGCTGTGAATTTTGAGCCTATTGATCCCACTCTTTACAAACAAATCATTGGATCACTTATGTATCTTGTAAATCTAGACCTGAAATTTGCTATGCTACAAATTTTTTAAGTCATTTTATGTGTGAACTAAAGAAGATTCATTTGATGGCTACGAAACATATCTTGAGATATCTACGTGGTACTATTGGTCTTGGTTTGAACTACAAAAATTTAGAGGTCAAACTTGAAGGCTATACTGATTCTAATTGGGCTGTTTGTTCCATAAACTACAAGAGTACTACAAGGTGTTGCTTCAATCTTCGATCAGCAATGATACCCTAGTTCAGTTGAAAACAACCAACAGTCGATAATAATTCCATCGAAGCTAAGTACATGGAAGCCTCCATGGGAGCACATGAAGCAGTATGGCTAAGAAAGCTATTATTTGGACTTTTTGGAAAACAACTAAGTCCTACAATAATTCATTGTGAGAACCAAAGTTGCATCAAGCTTTCTACAAATCTTGTTTTCCACAATCGTTTGAAGCACATCGAGACTCCTTATCATTATATAAGAGACATGGTTGACAGAAATGTCATCAAGCTGATTTATATCAGCACAAATGAGCAAAATGATGACATTTTTACCAAACCTCTTGCAAAGTTGAAAATAATGTACTTCAGAGGTAAACTTGGTATGACAAATTTGTAATTATATTTGTAAATTAATATACGCATGAATAATTGAAATTAGATTGTTTGCAAACTTGTGTTATGAAAAGTGACAATCTTTCTTGGGTAAGATCACTATTATAAGTTGACGACCTTATTTATAGTTGATCTATCTTCTAACATCAAAAGTGTTTTAGTGTTATCCTTGTTCTTCTGGCTGGATTTTGCCCGACACATTGATAACCATCATGGTTCTTCAGGCCAGATTTTGTCGGACACCATAGTTTGACCGCATTTTAAGTGGCGTATAACCTTTTGTTATAATTCCTTCAATTCCCGTCTTCCTAAAGAGGGAGTGTTAAGTATATTAGCTTCATGGTAATTGAAGCAATATATTTAGTTTATATTAAAACTAATTATTCATATGTGTGTGTGCGTGTATGTATACAGATATACATATACATATACATATATATATACAAACATATGTTTATATACATACATACATACATACATACATATATATATATATACTATCATGACCTTATATTACTAACCAATCAACTCAATATAGTCGAATGAGATAAAATATCGATGAAGATAATGTGCATCGAATAAGTGTAGTATCGGTTGATGAGGATAGTCGATATTATGAACCGTTACCAGTCATTGTTAAGACTGCGAATATTATTAAAGAAATTCAGTATCTTGATCAGTGCCTTCTAAAGGTATGTGTTGGGGTATGGATACGTAGGGTCATACCCCTATGTAAACATACCTTAAGGCATACGTATATATATTGCTTGAATTCTGAATTCTAAATCAATCAATCACAAAGGTAATTGCATCTCAGTCTATTCAGATCTGCACATATGTAAAACAGTATCAGTAAAAGACAAAGGAAATCAATACTCATATGTAAGGACATTCATTCCAGATTAGAAATACAATTTATAAGAAATTAAATCGAAGATTGTTCAAGATACTTATATATTCAGATCATAAAAGTTAGTAAGTCTCCACCAATAAACAATCAATAAACCTTACACTAACCACCGAAACTGCAATTACAGATTAGGGAGGGTCTTACACCTTTAAAATTGCAACAAGGACTCAATTGCGATTGGGATTGCAAATATACAAGAAAAGATAATTCCACAATTGCCTCCCCCAATGCCAAACACGGCAGTAAAATGGGCTCCAAGAAGTTTCCCCGAGGGTAACAAATAAACTGACATACTTTATTTATTATTTTATTACTTGGTCACTTTTTATTTATTAATTAATTAAGTAGATCCTTATCGTACTATTCAAATTTTGAAACCACCTAATTAATTATTTCGCACCATTAACTTAGGGACATTACACACTATTAATAGCTTTATAATTGCAGGGGATAGAAAATCACTTGTAGTTTTTTTTATTCAAAATAGAGTCTGTTGAAACTTGTTCACTGGCGGATCAAACTCATCCTAGAGATGGGGAGCAAATTGGGGATGACATATTAGAAAAGAAAGGAATAGAAAACAAAATACAATTTGCTGAGTTAAAAGTGGTGGTGTCATTGTCAACAAAGTTGTCTGTAATTAATCTACTCACTGAATAACCATTGCCAAACTAACACAATTTCCTCCTAGCCATTTTAATTGGGCTTACAAACTCCCTTTCAGAAAACAATAATTAGATATCAACCTACTTATCTTGTGTTTACCATGGGGAAAAATCTAAGACTCTAGAGTTTAATAGCCTCATAAATGATATTTCAAATGAAATTTGTCTAAGATCAATAAACATTGTTCTTGCGGAGATATATGATGTCCTAGTAGGCTAATTCTGATGATATCTCATTTATTGATAATTTACTATGCTCTCATGGTTTATTTATGACATGACTGAATTTTTAATGGTTTGGTAGTTTAAATTTTACTTTGTCAACTCTCCAAGGAACCTTTTTGAATCATTGACAAAGATTGTAGTACAGGGATGAGTTTTTTTATCACAGTTAAATGGTCTAAAGTCTACAATAATGGAAATCCATGTTTGTTTAGTTTGTATTCAAGTACTATCACTTATTTGATTGATGAAGAGGATTTGATCAAAAGATGTAACAATAGCACCTAAAGGAAAGGTTGAGTTATGATTATGTAATGAAGTACAAGATGATTATGTGATGAAGTACAAGGATCAGTTGAGATAGTGATGACATGATGTACTATAGTGGGAAACTCTCTAGGTTGTATGATGTATATCACAACCAATATTTATCTTTATTTCTTCTCCTTTTTCTTTTAACTTTTTCTGTGGCTGCTGGTAGCAGCAGCACAGAGGAGGCAGCAGAAGCAATGACAGTAGTTGTGGTTCATCCTATGGCTGGCATATTATTTGTTAGAAAATCAGTAAATAAACATCAATCTTTCACTAATTATAATTATAACCAATCTTCTAATATAGACATCTTATAAGAATAAAAACAAGAAAATATAAACATCTCTGCTGCTAATTTTGTTACAATTATTCATAATATTAATAGAATCAAACCTATACCGATGTACTTGCAATGATGTACATTTACACAGTTCCCTGACACCATGAGAAAAGAGTGCTCACCTCAAATTCTATCATCTCACTGGAGATTGTAGCTGCGACATAGATTTTTATCTCTAGAAATATGGACATTATTATCATTATGGTCACCTTCGGCTGAAGAGGACACTTATGATTAAATTGTAATATTAAATATAAAGATGTGTCATTTGATATGCATTGAGGCATGGAAATATGAAGATATGTATTTGAAAATAAAGAATTATGTTATGAGAAATTGAAGAGACCTTCAGTTGGAATGTGAAGAGTCTCTCCTTTTATATAAATCGCATCAAGCAAAAGGCATTGTACACTTGAACATTTTATGATCAATAAGTGATATTTTTTGTTGCATGGCTGAATTTTTTCCTTCATCTTAAAGGATTTTCCCAAGATAATTCTGAGTGTCTCTTGTTCTTTTCTGCTGTCCCTTATTGTTATTTATCTTTATTTTTGTGGGCTTAAATTCCGACATGGTATTAGGGCACATGTTTAGATAACAGCATTTGAGGGCTATTGTGGTTATTCTTGAAGTATTTGTAGAATAAATATATGGTGTCGATATCTTCCTCTATATAGAGACTATTCATCTTTTGTGGTATTGATTGAAAGTCAATTGGCATATTTTATTGTGCTTTATTTGTATCGTGAGGTGAAGTATGGCACCAGTTCTCAAAAAGATGATTTTGTTGACACTATGCTTCATCATCCCTACAATTGTGGCAGTGGCAGTGAATATTTTCTTTCGGTCATTCTAGAGTAGAAGTTGGTTAGCACTCTCAATGCAGGTGTCATGGTCGATCTTGAAATTCTTCAACAGTAATCAAGCTTTTCCCATTCTAGCAATGCATCAAACTCCTCTTCATGTTGATGTGCAGGTCGTTCTCACTCTGTTTTTTTGGGTATATATCTTCTAAGTTTGTGGAAGTCGCCTAATTAATTCTTCTGCTCATGTTGGCATCGCAATGGCCATTTTCTCTGTTATTCTTTCTCTCCCTGCTAGAAAAATTGTATGCTCGATTGAAGTTGTATTTGATCTGTATACCATCTAATATTGAGTCTATCTCTTTCAGTAACCTATGTTCCCCCAAGTTTCTAGGATGTGGACAGCAAAGGACAGAGGGACGGTTTTTTGGGGCACCAAATTTTTTTGCCGATTTTGGGGATGGGGGGGTGGCAAATGGGGTGGCAAATGGGGACGGCTATATAATAATAGGGAAAATTAATATATAGAGAAATTTTAAATATTTATACGAACACATGGATAAAGAATGTACTTATACATAATAGAACCTTAAAATATATGAATCAACAAAATTCATATGCCAAATTTGTGTTACTTTGCGAGTCAAAGTCTAATTTGTTCTAGAAGTCAGAGTTAAAGTCCCCTAGGTGTCTCCATGTCTCCAAGAAGTTTCTGGGATGACGAAGGCTCAAACTATATGAGGGATGCATCCTCGGGTAACATTGCCTATAACGGCTCATTGTTTCTCCAAGTGTTTGTAAGTTTTAATGTTTTTGTTGTGGCGAAAAGGACATTAAATTCCATGTTATTCAATGGAACCCGACAATGGAAAGATGATCATACCAACTCGCAAAATTTATTTTTTTTCTCGAACCTTGATTCGACTTTCAATTGGAGATGCTTGGTTGGTGTGACATAAATGTGGCACTTTTATTCCACCTCAGCACTTACAGCATCTTCCTTTGTAATGACAAGCATTGAAATTATTTTTCACCGCCTATATAAGTGTTATCATATCTCCTATTATTTATCCGTTTTTGGAGTGATTTTGCATAATGGCAAAGTTTAAGAAGGTTCATTTGTGTGTGTGTGGGATTGAAGAGACGACAAGCACTCTTTTATTTATTATTTTTGCAGCAAGCATTATGGACTCTCTTACTCCTGTGGATTATGCCCGACTGGCTTCGATTGTCGTATTTATTCCAATTCTTTTGTCTCCTTCGTAATTGTTGATTCATGATAGCTGTCATCATGGTCTCCCTGTTTTGCTTTGTCAATTCATGGTTCGTGGGGGTTTGACCAGAAGGAGCAAAGGAAGAACTTTAAGCAGAAAATCTAGAGCGTGGGTGTTGATCCAATAGCAAGCAAAATGTTGTCACTAGTGGCTTCTGCAAAACTGCTTCATCAGGGAATTGATCGCATGTGCAAACTCTTGAAGATGGGTCATAAAGTTGACTCCAAGGATATCTTTCACCTCTGAATGGTACATGATTAGTGAAACAAGATTCAATCCATTACAAGAGGTTTACAAAAGAGATGAGTATTTTATTTTATTTCACTAGGTATAGTGTATAATTTTGATATTGATGCAATGGCTATAGAGGCACAAGACAAAATCTACATTGATTATTAATAATTATTCTTGGTTGTAGGATGCAACTAGAAGCAATATGTTAAGGATGTTGATTCAGAGGGAGAGGGAGATGTCTTAGTTCCAGGGTGAGCTTTCATTTGCTTGTGATGATCAAAATTGTTTATGTTAAAAGGGAGTAATTATGAATCCTTATCATTTTTACGTATGTTGTTAAAATTCCAGTATTGTAGATTTTGAGAGTCTTGTTGAAAAAGAGTTTAAGCAATAATTTCCTTTTATTGGAGATTTTGAAACTCTTATTGGAAAAGAGTTTCAGCTATGGTTTTATGAGTTATTATTCATGTGAAATTAATAACAAGTTGTAAGGGCAACCTGATAACTCTTTCACTTATGAGAAATTCATAGTGAGCATCAAGTAGAGAAAGTCTATGATGTCATCACGTTGAGAGATTTTGTAATGGAAGTTGGAAGACATGTTGAGAGAGTCCATGACTGTATCACATTGAGAGAGTCCATGATAAAATGTTGGTTGTAAACCTTAGTAACTTATCATGTTGAGAGATTCCATGACAACATCACTTTGAGTGAGTCTGTGATGAAAAGTGATTGTGATTTTTGCAGATTTGTCATGTTGAGAGATTCCATAACATCACGTTGAGTGAGTCTACGACTAGTATAGATATCTTAAATAAATCTATGTAAAGAAATGCCGATAGATATCCATTATAAGCATGATTAAAATTTAATTTACTACATCTAAAAATATTTTTATTTCCATTCTTTTCTTTTGCACTTTTTATGTTTTGCCTCTTTTTTGCACACACTTCAGTTTTTTTTAAATGATTATTTATATCTCTTAATTTATAATTTTTTAAATATTTTATGGATCATTTAGTAAACTTTTGAAAAATAATATACCGTGTTTATAATAAATATTAAGATCTTGACATGTAGATGGTTGTCAAATTTAACCTAGAAAGTAAATGTTAAAATTAACATGCTCACACCTTCCCACTCGACCCATTCTGCCATTGTAGAATGCCTATGGGCATTACTAAAAGTTGAATATGATTTTTGCAGGTTTTCCATGTTGAGTGATTCCATGATTATTAACAATGAGAGATTCCATTTTTGTTAAAAATGAGAGATTTTGTGACAACATCATGATGAAAGCTGGTTGTGTTTCTTGCGGGGTTTTCATTTTGAGTGATTCCATGAATTTTATACAATCTATTTTACCATTGACATTTTGGTTGCAACCTTGTGTGACTATTCAGCTAAAGATCTCTCTCTAGCTAAGAGGGAGTGTAGGAGATTGTAGCTGCAATAGAGATCTTTATCTCTAGAAATATGGACGTTATTATCGTTATGGTCACCTTCAATTGAAGAGGACACTTACGATTAAATTGAAATATTAAATATAAAGATGTGTGTCATTCGACATGCGTTGAGGCACAGTATCTGGGTAGAGCCCGCTTCCACGCATCTCTTCTAGAAGCTTGTTAGCCTCCTCAATTTGTCCCTGCTTCCTGAGCCCATGAATTAGTGTATTGAAAGTCACAGTATTTGGGTAAGACCCACATCCACACATTTTCTCCAAACACTTAAAGCCTCCTCAATTCTTCCTTGTTTGCAAAATCCATTTATCAGTGTATTGAAAGTCACGGTATTTGGGTACAGCCCGCTTCCACGCATGTCCTCTAGAAGCTTGGTAGCCTCCTCCATTCTTCCCTACTTGGGTTAAGTTCTTTAGAATAGATCTTTCTCTGAATTCAGGTTTAAATTATTGACTTCAGCAAAGAAAGATTGATGTTTGAGTCTGTTAGGACATCTTGCTGCGGTGTGACCATATTTGTCGCATCTAAACATTGTACACGAGAAAGATCTGTTTGTTTCTTGAATGGTTGTTTACCATTCTTCCCCCTTTTTCTTTTTAAGTTTTTGGTGAGAGCTTGAATGTCTTCATTTGTGGACTCTATGTCAATTCCTCTCGTTTTTCGATAGACTTGAATGCAGTCAGCTTTTAATCGATCGAATTTGGGGAGTTCGGGATGAGGACCTATTCCTTGTCTAAAATTTTCCCATGAAACAGGCAGGCCCATTTAATGATACAATAATTAACTCTTCGCTGTCATAGTTGTGATCGACTGTTAATAGTTAGTTTCTTAACTCTGTTATCCTCATAAAGTATGAGGTAATGGTCTCTCATTTCTAAATCATTGTCAGTTTCCCATTCATCAGTCTTCTTAGTTTTAGGAGCAATTTCCACAAGTGTTGTTAACTTCTGTTTTCTTAGTATTATCATCATACATAGTTTCCAGGCTTCAAAATTTGAAGCACCTTCGAGTCTGTCTTCAATCCTCATTCCATTTATCATTTTGATAAGTAGAGTTTAAGAATGTTGAGTGCACTTGATAAATAGTTCTAATCAAGATCATCTCTTAGACCGGCTCTGATACCATGTTGATTTTGTAGATTAGATTTATTCTCAAGTTTCTTTCTATGATATCTATAATAAAATTTGTTCAAATAGTTGACTTTAAGTTTATATTCTATGTTTTATCCGACTAACGCTATAAAACATTGACATCAGAACCCATTTCTGTGCAGTAAAAAGCAATTATTATTGACATGTGTTGAAATGGTAACCAAATAGTGAAGTATTATATTTCATAAATGTGATTTCCTGATTTGAACAGTTATTGATAGCAGGTAAGAACCTAAATATCACTGATTTCTTGAGGATTAATTTCAGAATATGATGGGATTCGAGTATAGAAGCCCTTTGTCTCTAGTTTTTTCAGAAGCCACATTGGTTGATGAGATCTCCCCTTCCTTAAAAGCCTTTTCACCAACACATAATAAATTTGTCCCTCATAAGAGCAGCTTTGAGGTTGTCATCCTTGCAGAGCGAAATATGATACTGGAAGTATATTCATCACATATGCACCACTTCCTAGTGAGCTCGCTAAAAAGTTAAATAGCTGTTCCTTCTCTTCCCTCTGTGTGCATTGAGCAGAACACATGACTAGAGTGTACTGGTAGTCATGGCATCTGGGAAAAACCCACTTCCCCGCATCTCCTCTAAAAATTTAGCAGCCTCCTCCATTCTTCCCTGGTCACAAAACCCATTGAATAGCGTATTAAGAATCACAGTATTTGGGTAAAGCCCACTTCCACATAACTCCTCTAGAAGTTTAAGAGCCTCTTCCATTCTTCCTTCCTTGCAAAACCCATTAATTAACGCATTAAAAGTAACAATATCTGGATAATGCCCACATCCACACATCTCCTCTAAAAGTTTAACAACCTCCTCCATCCTTCCCTGCTTCCCGAGCCCATTCATTAGTGTATTGAAAGTCACAGTATCCGGGTAAGACCCACATCCACACATTTCCTCAAATAATTTTACAGCCTCCTCAATTCTTCCTTGCTTGCAAAATCCACTTATCAATATATTGAAAGTCACAGTATTTGGGTAGAGCCCACTTCCACGCATCTCATCTAGAAGCTTGGTAGCCTCCTCAATTCTCCCCTGCTTCCCGAGCCCATCAATCAGTGTATTGAAAGTCATTGTATTTGGGTAAGAACCACATCCACGCATTTCCTCCAAAAATTTAAAAGCCTCCTCAATTCTTCCTTGCTTGCACAATCCACTTATCAGTGTACTGAAAGTCACAGTATCTGGGTAGAGCCCGCTTCCACGCGTCTCCTCTAAAAGCTTCATAGCCTCCTCAATTCTTCCCTGCTTCCCGAGCCCATGAATTAGTGTGTTGAAAGTCACAGTATCTGGGTAAGACCCACATCTACGCATTTCCTCCAAATACTTAAAAGCCTCCTCAATTCTTCCTTGTTTGCAAAATCCACTTATCAGTGTATTGAAAGTCACAGTATCTGGGTACAGACCGCTTCCACGCATCTCCTCTAGAAGCTTGGTAGCCTCCTCCATTCTTCCCTGTTTGCAGAACCCACTAATTAGTGTAGTGAAAGTCACAATATCTGGATTTTGCCCGCTTCCACGCATCTCCTCTAGAAGCTTGGTAGCCTCTTCAAGTCTTCCCTGTTTGCAGAACCTACTGATCACAGCAGTGAACGTCACAGTATTTGGAGTAAGCCCCCTTCCACGCATCTCCTCCATAAGCTTAATAGCCTCCTCAAATCTTCCTAGCTTGCAAGCCCCGTTTATTAGAAGAACAAATGTCAGAGTATCAGGAGTGCACCTATTTGAATCCATTTCCTTCAATAAGTCCAAAGCCTCTTCCATCTTACTCTTTTGTATAAACCCAGACATAAGAGTACGATATGTTACTTCATCAGGGACCAAAGAAAAGTGGGACGACATATGTTTCAACAAAAACAATGCAGAGGTCATTTCGCCTGCCTTACATCGGGCCTTGATCAATGTGGTTAAGATCTTAACATCTGGTTGGATCCCAGCTGACCTCATTTGTGAAAAGAGTGATTCCACCATCGTAAACTTGTTTTCATCAATAAGAAAATTCAGCAAAATGTTATATATTTTGACTGTGGGAGGGAGTCGTGCTACCTGCATTTCGTCGAGGACTCCAAGGGCCTGGTCAACCATGTGCGCTTTGGCGTAGCTCATAGCGACGCTGCAGAAGGCTTTCTCTGTTGGCTCACTCATTAACCTCAAAACATCCCGCATCTGCTCCAAATGCCCTGCACTGCCCAGGCGATGAATAAGTAATTCACAGACTGGAGGATTGGGAGTGCACCCCTTTTTAATTATAGACCCTTGAAGGATTGCGAAGTCCTTCAAGACGTCCTTTTCCTCTTTCAGAGAGTGGAACCGCTTGACTGAGGTGTAGTTTTTGGGAAGCCGGTGAACTGCACCGCTATTTGCATCTAGTGACGGGGATGATTGGGGTCTGAATTCACTGCAGAAAGATAGAGAAATTTGCAAGGGCTTCATATGGAAATTTGCAGATGGATGTGAAACAGTGGAGGAATAAGCAAATGGCAGGGCGGCAGAAGCCATTGCGCTTCCTTCAACAGACTACTCACAAGTTTATGTAAGATTCGGTGCTCCGATTTTCTGCGACTGATATGGTTCTGTAAGATTCGTTGCCCCGAGTAACTGTCGGCTGGGCTTTAAGGTATTGTTGAGATTTTTCTGTAGTGGTTCTATTAAAAAATTCTTTTGTTTCAACTTAAAAATTGTTGTTTTGAAATTAAACAAAGCTACTTTTAGAGTGAACATTAGTTTTAAGATTTAAAATTAATATTGATATTATTGTGAAAAAAAATTATTTTATAACATGTTATTTTATAATTTGTATCTTTTTATTTTATTTTATTTTATGTTTGGATAGAATTCATTTAATTTTAGTAATAAATAATAAATAAATATAAAATATTTAATGAGTTTTTATTATTTATAATTTTTAAATGAATATACAAATTAGAATAGTTTTTTTTTAAAAGTGTTTTTGTTTAAAGATTTTTTTTTTAAAATTAAAATATATTTTCTAATCAGCAATATATAACTACAAACAATTCAAAAATAATGTTTAATTTTTTTTTCAAAGTTTTGAGATTAAATGAAATTTATTTTTATAATTTTACTTCAATTAATTATAAGGGCAAGAGCTAGTTATAGTCCATTATATTCTTTTATAAAGTTCAACCATTGTCACTTATATCGGATACCATCAAAATACATATCGATCTATGACTCAATTAGACTTAGAAACTGAACAGTCCATAGTTGGGGACCATCTACCCATTTAAGTATGAGACCATCTTGTTGAATGACATTATATGGTTTAAAAATTAGGCTTCCCAAGGTAGTGTTGGAGGAGGAGGTGAGACATCTACTAACAGACACAATTGACTAGAGTTGTTGCTAGCTGCAACAAGTGACTCATAGCATGTTTTAGAATTTGATAAGTTGTTGGAAGAAGCTTCTAGCATTTTCTTTTTCTTAATTTGCTCCAGAAATTGCTTCAAGGTATAATCAAAGTCAAATTCAACCTTGTCCTTGTCTTTAAACTTGTATGGAATGCCTTCTTTTCTTAATATGGTGGTGCGGTCATTGATGACTTTGAGTAGCTTGTGTTATTTAGCCTGCATAATCGTAGCCAACTACGAGGACATGTTAAGGTAAATGAGTCTCTGCAAGGACTCAATAAGAATTTTATTTCAACCCTTGAAAATATTTGCATTCCTAATTTTTGAGATGTGTCAAAGCAAAAGAGGAGCAAAAACAAACCAAAATGAATTTTAATTTCTATCAATTCCAACAATAGAACCATATATGACTTGAAACATCGAAATCTCACCACCTAAATAAATACCAAAGATCTTTCAAACTCCCTTAGCAAATGGGCAATCAAAAAACACATGTAAAACAAATTCTAGGTTCAATTGGTAGAAGGATCAGATATTAGGATCACCTTCAGGTTTAGAGAAGGGGATTGTGTATAGAACAAGGCACCGAAAGAAGAATTGAATATGAGGATTGATGGGGAAAATGTTAGAGATTACCAAGAGTTTTAATAAAGTTTGTGTTGTTGAGGTTGTTGTTCCATTTAAGGTTGAGGTTATCAAGGATAGAAAAGGTGTGAGAGAGAAGGTTATTAAAAGATTATAGGGAGATCCATTTGACCACCTCAATAGGGGGAGCCTATCAGCAGCATCCCTACAAGCTCTAGGGAGTATAAGAACAACACAAGCCTCCTTTAATAGGGAACATGTTCTTTTTTTAGAGTGAGGAATATTATATTTGTTAACAACATCTTGTCATTCTAAAAGATTTCCCTCAAAGATGATGTTACTGAACTTGTTGATACCATTTTCTTTCAAAACAATATTGTAGGAGGGCAGGGGTTTTATGATTTCTTTTGAGATTCAACCATAACTATTTCTCTCTGTGAACATTAAGCTCTTGATCCACCAACCCATTCCTTGAAATCAATTGTCTAATATGTTTCCATCCTTTCTAGATAGCTTGAAAGATTGGCCCTACAATTCTAGGGGGTCTAATTCAATTGATTCTCAAATAGGTTAAATTAAGCCTCAAACCTTGAGTTTTCATTTACCTAAAAGAAGGTTGTTGATGTGTAGCACTTTTCAAAATCTTGCAATAGAGGATACTCCCCTATATGTGTTGTTTTTTATAAATATGTTCCATGGTGCATTCCCTTGAGTGGCCTTAGCTACCCATTTGACAACTACGACAATACCTTGTCATCTAAGGTCTTTTAGTCCAAGCTCACCCACCTCTATCCTCCTCACACACCAATCCTAGCTAACAACATGCCTCTTCTTTTGACCTTTTCCTTTGTACCAGAGAAATTTTCTCATAACATTTTGCACACAATTAATGTGAACTTGATTGAATACCAAGATGAGGAATAGTATATAGTGTATGTTTATATAATCTTTTAAAAGACTTGTACTCTACTTGCCAAAGATAGATACCTATTGTTCCACTTGGAAATTTTCTTTTCAACCTTATCTTTTACCCATTCCCACATTGTATTTATATTAGAATGAATTGAGAAGGGATTCCCCAAGTATCTTACCTAATGATTGCACCACCCCCCCCGACATGTGAAACACCAAATTGGGGGATTCTTATCCCATTCTAACATAATAGATTTAGCCATTGATAGTTTACAACCCAAAGTAGAGGAAAATGTATCTATATTGGCTACTATGTTTTCAACATTTTTCTCAGATAACTCTACCAACATAGTTGTATCATGTGCAAACTGAATGTTAGCCAATTCCTCCTAGTTGGAAATCACAATCCCTCTAACCATTGGTGATACTGAGTCATCTATGATAGAGAATTTGTAGCAATAATAATAGAGAAAGGGCTAATTGGAAACCTTGTCTAATGGATCTAGAAAGGGAAAAGGAGCTAGATCTAGCACCATTAATATATATCAAGGTTGTAGCACCAATCATGAGAGAAATAACCATTTCATTAAAAATAATTAGGGAGCCCTATATATAGTCCCTCAGGCATCACCATGATATATTTCCATTCAATCCTATGATAGGATTTTTTCATAACCTATAAAAAATATACAGGCATGTTGTCTAGAACATCTAGCCTAGTCCATGGCCTCCCAGCAGGCAATTGAGTTTTCCAAAATAAATCTTTCTTTAACAAATGCAATTTGTGTGGAGATGATCATTTTAAGTAATATGTTTTCTTATCTCAGTGCTAGTGTTTTCAATAAAATCTTATAAGACACATTGGGTAGGGTAATATGCCTCTAGGTCTTGATTCAAGTTTTGTGACTTGTCTCCATCCTTATGAATAAGTTTTATAAGGCTTGAGTTGGTAAGAAAACCAAGAGATCTAGTTTCAATAGCCTCATCATACAACACCAAAAGATCTTGTCAAATCTAATCAATGTTAGCCTTATACAAGTCAATGGGCAACTCATCAAGCCTCGGGGCCTTCTCATTGCTTATTTTCAAAATGACATTAGTGATTTCCTCTTTCGATATAGATTAATCAAGCATACAACTTTCTTCATCATCTACCTTCTTAGGAATGGGGTTTGTTTATCTTATCTCTCATTTCTTCCATAGAGCCTCCCAAATCCTTTGAAGTGGAAAGTTTTAAATTATAAGTTGGCAAAAGCATTAAGGATATCCATCTAATCATGCTTGTCCTTACCATCTTTCCAAATATGTTCAATCTCGTCTCTAGCTTCCTTATATTCCAAAATCTAGAAGAAGTATTTTGACCCCCTATCCTCATGACACTCCAACCAATTAATTCTAGCCCTTATTTTGACTCCCTAAATCTTAGAGTTTTGTAGCTTCCTCAAGGAATCTCTAGCTAGGGTTAGCGAATCTAGAACTTGCAAGTTCAAAGGATCAAATCTCTTAATGACATATTTTTTTCGAGGACTCTAGCCCTCTGACATTCCAAGATATGAATTTGGCATTCATTAGATAATAGTTTATGTATTAATTTCCATAGGAGCTTTAAATCTCTTGAAACATTTTGGTAATTTATTTCTTGGGATCTCATATGGTTTAATATTGTTGATTGGTTTGGAGGGCCTACTCATCTTCTTATTGGAAGAGGTTTCTACATCCTCATAGAATATTTTATATTCAGACTTCTCTTTTACTAACACATCTTGGTTAGTTTTAGGTTTTCTAGACTTCTTATCATTTAAAATAAACCTCACCCATTTTATGAGAGTTAGAATAATCAAACTTCATCTCATTTTGCTTCACAACATCATTACTAGTTTCAAGGGTCTCTCTCTATCTATTCCAAAACTATTTAATAGAATTTATATTCATACTAAGGGTGGTAGGAGGCCTAAGGTTATGAAGGGGAGGGAGTCAAGGAGGAGCCAAAATAAATACACGTTCATAATTATATAGTTTGTCTTCAAGATTATAGGAAATTTTAATGGCTTACAACCCATCAACGGTTATGGCATCACAAGGGAGGTCACCATAGTCCCACACTATCAGCAGGAAGAGAAACTTACTATTTATTACTCCAAATCTTAGGAGATAGGTGGGAAGGAGGAGAGACTCCATCAATTGGGGGTAACACCAAGGGGATCAAGGAATGATTCTTGAACTTATGACTAGATATTTTCTTAATTTTCTCCAAAACTATTTGTTGGGTGTTCTACATCTTGTGCTTGGGCTTAGGAACCAAAGGATGGAGACTAATATTGATCTCATTGGGTCTAGGGAGGAACTCAACCTAAGAAAGTTCATAATTCAATAGAGTGGTGCTCCTAGAAACTTGGTGATGCTTCTTGTAGGGAATCTAGTGAGGCATAAACTTCCTTAGAATTGATAGGAGGGACATTTGTAAGAGAAAACATTGAAGCCTCAGGGAGACCATTAATAAAATTCTCTTGTTGTAATGATGGGATCAATATTTTAGGCAATTAGGGTTGCACTTAGGAAGGTTAGGAATTTTCTTTTTCACAAGAGGGTAATCATGTCTTGGGTGCCCTTCTCTTCTACAAAGAATGCAGGAGTTGAGACTACAAAGGAAGTAAGTAGGACACAAAAATAAACTATCATGAAGTTCAAAAACTACTTCTTTTGGAAAATCCTTACCAGGATCAACAGCCATAGGGACTCTAACATCAGTACGAAGAAACAATTATCAATTTTATCTACCCTCAAAATAATTCCAAGGGGTTTGAGAGCTTGAGGAAGAAGGTTCCATAAAAAAGGGGAATGTTATAGAAATTAATCTAATAGGAGAATGATAGAGCCATGATTTTGGCAATAATAGCATCCGGTGACCATGGCATGGCCCTAAAATAAGAAGAGAGAACCCTCCATGATTTCTTATCAACCACCTCCTTTTGAGAGTTATTGTTAGAAAACAAAATTAGGAATAAACCTTTTTGAGTCATTCTTAAGTAAGAAAAATGAAACCCTAATTTCTTACTCCAAATATTATGCAAGCATTCATTCAATTATTCCATGGATGGAATCTTATTAACATCTTGGGTCTCAAGAAAGATGATTGAATTCCTAAGTCTATTTGCCCCCCTCAATGGCCATAGCTACCTAGGTATTAGGCCTAAGAATATAGATAGGGGCGACCAAATTCTAACTTATATCTTAGCCTCTCCCATCTCCTTCTCCATTATTGCTCGATTAAAATTCAAAATTTTGGCTTGCTAGTAGTGGTATTTAATTTCTAGGAGCCTATTTGAAGGACCTAGGTTGTTCAAGTTGCATGAAAGGTTTATTTTGTAGAGTTAAACACTCTTTGTAATGTAGAGTATTTGGAGAATTAGTCTCCATATTAATTGGATTGATGAGCCCACAACATTGATTTCCCCTAAGCAAAGTAGATAGAAGGTATATTAATGGAGGATGACTTTTTGCTAGGGAGGAAGGCCTTCTTAGTTTCTTACCTAGGCCTTTGAGACTAGTTACAAAGCGATCTCTTATCGATTCTACTATGCAACAAATTACTATTTTTTTTTACTCATAAATTCAATAACTAAAAATATTAAAACTTCTTAAATAGTATTTAATATATTATGATAATAATATATTTTAATATGTAAAAGTTATGTATGATAATATATATTCTTCAAATTGCCAATAGTGGCACGTTGTGATAGTTAAGTTGTTGAGTTGCTATCCTTGCCATCAAGTTTCAAATCCAATGGGGATGAGGTGCCCCATTTGTAGCCTCAAGTGTTTACCCCTCTTTATATATATATATATATATATATATATATATATATATATATATATATATATATATATATATATATATATATATATGTATGTATGTATGTATGTATGTATGTATGTATGTATGTATGTATGTATGTATGTATGTATGTATGTATGTATGTATGTATGTATGCACACACACACACACACACACACACACACATATACATATATATATATATATATGTGTATATATACATATATGTGTGTGTATATATATACATACATATATATGTGTGTGTGTGTGTGTGTATTGTTCAAATTGTATTCATTGTATTATGACTAGTTTTTTTACTAGTAATAATATTGATATTTATATTAATAAGAATTTATAAGATATTGACAAATCTGCTCCAATCAAAACAAGAGTCCAACCAAAATAGACCCCTCATAATTGACTATAATGATCATATAACATACATCAACATCCTAAGCTACAATATCACAATCTCATATTTACTCAAAAGAAAAAAATGATCATAGTCCGTCCAAAACCAAGAACAAAAATACAGCTATAATTTACTGCAAAAAGATAAAATAATGATGATACTTTAAAATATCAACCCACCCATGATTACATTAAAAAATTAGAAAAGATAGAGGACTAGCTATAAAAGTAGGGGAAATTTCCCATCTAGTGAATTGCAACATTGAGGTTTAATCATGCCATTCAACCAATAATCTTGCAACTCCATAGAGTATCCCTTTCCCACACACCCTTCCTTTTCTAGACAACCTAAATCCTCTTTCTCTCCTAGAGTCTCCCAACCAATTCTGACCTTGATCATATGTTCATTAATGCTTGTGGACCCACACACTAAATAATAAAGGTACGAAGGTCTCCTTTACTCCTTCTTACATCTCTCCAACTCAACCTAGCTTAATTCAACAACATTTCCCTAGAATTGCATTTTCCATCATTGTCATCAAGTCAAACAACCATTTTTCCTACACATAGATTCACATGACCCACACTGCATCTTTTGTTGACCCCACTCTAGAACCAATCCTAATACATTGCAACTATATCAACATTGACCTAATAATTATGCTTAGGCTCCATGAATTCTTCACCAATGATGAGATCTACTATTTGCAGAAACATAAGGTTGTCAATACTAAAAATAACCTTCAACCTTTTTTCAAAGATTTTCCCTAGAAATGCCAACTATTGTTTATTGGTAGCAATGAAAAAAACTGCCTCCATCTCTATAAACAAGTTGTAGCCAATCCCCCACCTCTTCAACAAGACAAAATAAAAGAACCCAAAACACCACTAATCATGCACCATAAAATATGGTAAAGTAAATTTAGAAATTTCTAAATTATTGCAAACAATTGCTCACCTTCATCTTAAAGAACGAAATATAATTATTGTTAAGAAATAAATTAGGAAGGTGGTGGCATATTGAAGAAATTAATTTTGGGTGTCAGAAATTACCCCACACACTCCCAAGTGAATTATCTATCAAATTAATCAACCACTTGGATAATATATCAGCCAAGCTATTTCTTATATGGAATATATGAAATTTATTAATTTCACTAAATGAAATAAAAATTTAACAATCAATTTGATAAATGTGTTTAAATACCAAGATGAAGTATCACCATGTTGGAAATATAAGGCAAGCAAGGTTCCTAATTCACCCCTCCCCTCTCAGTAACCTTGCATACCTTATATTTCCAACATTTGGTATCAAAGTATTGTGGTTCTCATAGAAGAAGTTTAACAACTTGAGCAAAGATCAAAGGCAATGGAGGTATATAGGTTAGATAATGCTATTGACAATGAAAAGTTGGATCTTGAATTGGTCATTGGGCAACTCAAGAAAGAAAGGAGCAAATCTCTCAATTATTGAAAAGAAGTAAAGATCTTGTAGTACAAATGAATGAGAATCTCTACACTAAAGAAAGAATTGAAGATATATATCTTGAAAGAAATTCAGATGAAGGTGATGAAGCAATCAAAGACCTATTAGAAAAGAATTCCAATCTTCAAGAAGAATTTAGAAAACTGAAAAGGGAACAAGAAATCTAATCAGTGAGATTGTGTGAAGTCATGGAAGAAAAATACAAATCTAAAGAAGAGATAGAAGAAACAAATATTGAAATCAATCAACTATCCCTTCAACAAGTAGATTTTATTGATCAGCTCACTAGTGCAAATGAAGAACTCATGAATCTAAGATTAGACAATGAAAGACTACAGAATGATCTAAACATTGAAAAGCAACCCAATAAAAGGATGAAAAAATCTCAAGAAAGCATGAATCAATTGAATGAACAAAGTCAATATAGACATAAAAGAAAAGCTAGAATAGGATACATGGAAGAAGGTGAATCATCCAAGCAAGGAGCTCAAAATAATCAAAGGCCTACTTGCAATCATTGTGGTAAGATAGGTCATACATCAAATAAATGTTGGAGTAATGGTAAAGAAAAATTCAATGGAAAATGCTACAATTGCAATAAGCATGGACATAGAGCAAGTGAATACAAGGAGAAACCTAAGTTTGAAGGAAAATGCTATAGTTGCAATAAACAAGTACATAAATATTCTAAATGCAAAACCAAGCAATTGAATCTAGTAGCACATATTATGAAAGCAATATTTGGATGGGACTATAACACATGGTGTTGATGCCACTACCTGTGGTGGATTTGAACACATTGGAGCAACTATGTGAAACATCACATAAGGAAAATAAATTTTACATAAGACTATTAAGTCTACCTTGTTAAAGGATTTAACTGATACACCTATTAGGATGAACCAATGGCTAATCACTAATTTGCAACTCTAATTTCACCAATAAAATCTTCTTCTACTTATTTCACCAATTAACTATCCATATAATATTTTGATCTAATTGCATGCATGAAAGCAGTAAAACATTCATAACACTTGACACAAGATATGATAGCCTAGAAACCTTCCAAACATAAAGTAAAACCTTGGTGGGGATGATACCCACAAGCTTTAGTACTACAGTATCAAGTTGGCATGTTAAGGCTTATAATTAATCACTTTTGATGATCTACTTTATTAGAGCAATAAGGACTATAAGGTCCACCTTGTGAAAGGATTTACAAAACATACAATGAAGTATGCACTCGGTGAAGAGATTTTACATAAGATTGTTAAGTCTACCTTGTTAAAGGATTTAACTAATACAACTATTAGGATGAACCAGTGGTTGATCTCTGATCTGCAACTCTGATTTGCTGGTTGAGATTCCTTGAATTGTAATGATCAACTTTTTGTGATAGAATCTTCTTTGTTGCCCCTTATACCACTTGTAGCCTTCTTTATTTGCACTTATTCTTATTCCATGCTCATGTGATACTTCTTTAGATATGATACAATGCTTTACATTGTACCAATCCAAATCATAACTTACTGAAGTTAGATACAATACAAGTTCCATCAAAATCCACAAAGTCAACCCAACTATTGTAACTTAGGTTCTAAAGAAAAGATTGGTGATGGTCTGATACTCAACAACCACTGTCAAGACTCAACATCGTCTGGCACTCGGTAGATGAAGAATCTCGGTTCATACTAATCAATTCTGAGTAGCCTAAACTTAGTTAGCATTGTATGACTTAGTGAACACTACAAAACTTGACATATATTGAATGACTCAGTTGACACTCCATGGCTTGGTCAACACTAGATTTATATCGCTAACACTACGAGCTCGATAGAAATTGGAGAACATGGTTAACACTATATAACTCAATTGACATTGTGTAGTTTGGTTAACACTAGAGTTTCCATCACTTGTATTGAACAACTTGGTATACTGCTATACTTGGCATGAACTATACATAGGTTTTGAAGCTCAATAGCAATTGAGAAACTTGGTAGCAACTGTAGAACTTAGTAGCAAGACAACTAATTGACTAAGTGTGAGGCACTAATAGACAAATTAACCTTAATGTCAATACACCCTTGATCAAAACATTAATAATAACTAAAGAATCTCCTTCCAAATGAACGTTTCCAATTACAAGATGTTTATCCATATTACCGACATACTAAATTGCTTAAGCTTTTGTCAAGTTGTTTAAACCATCATTTACAATATTTTTCCCACCAACACTATAATGTTTGTAGTGCCCTGTCTAGAGGTCCTTGGAAACAATCATAAACATAAACCATTTTTTGTTAAAATAAAGCATATTTACATGCAACTACAATCATAAGGTCACAATAGAATAAAAAACTAACCAACTGACCAAAGATCCCCAAGTGTTCACTACTTACCAATCTAGGTGATTAATTATATAGGGTTCATTCCTTTAATCATACTAACATAGATACAACATTCATTTTAAAACCCAAAGTACAAACTCCTACATGATTAAGCCATACATTTTTGTTTCCTATTAAAAGGTCTAACAATATAAGATATCATCTAACTATACTCAAATAGTATTGATGTCTGATTTCTTTTGAATTGGGATGGTGCAAAACCCAAAATGGGTATCCAAATATCCAATTTGCATCCCCCAAAATACAATAAAAATAATCCATTATTTATCATATGAGAATTTAGGGTTAATCCTCGTATGAGCCAAAATTGGCTACCATATAAGAATTCTCCATGAACCATACAAATTCATGCCAGAGTTGGATGAGAAAATACCTCATCATATGAGAGTATGCTTTCCCATATAAGTAAATGCATGAGTTGTACCATGAAATGCATTGTCGTACATTATTTTAGATGCAAAATCCAAACATAAAAATTGAAACTATAATTAATGAATCTCCACACTAGGGAACATCAGATACACATATATCAAGGAATGGACACTTGATAGAATAAATAAGGAACAAGTAATGTAACAATACATCATCATGCTAATCTACCAAATACAACTCCAATAGATAAAAATGGTAATACAACATCAATGTAAAGAAAGATAAAATCTAACATTCTACTCTGCAAGATATCTCTAATCCATATTAATGAGATATATAATATAAGCATTAAGAAAATACCAAGATACATCATCATATAACATTGTAAACCAAGGTACCAAGTAAAAGCACAAAGGAAAATCATAAATCATAAGCAACATACTTCAGATACAACAAAGCAACAAGTGAACATCAAGCTCCACCCTTGAACTAGAAAAGACCATTTTTGTACACCAGTCCCCAATAGTGGTGTAGGTAGCTATGCCTCCCAATAATGTTGCACACTTAGTCTGACACCCATTATGCTAATGGAGATAGTGACCTTACCATAGTCACATACGATAAACATATAGGACTTACACACATGTACATCAGTACACAACAATAATATCATGATCATGAAGACAATGTAGATTGTTGAGTCACTAGCTAGATACGCTATAGGATAACTATGTAGGAAACCTAGTGGAGTTTAATCCACTTGGCATCAATAGGCTCAACTCCCTCAAGAGGCCACATACTTGGCATGGCTCAACTCCAAAAGTTACCACACCCTTGTACCAAATCTCTTGGGACACTTGATAATTGTTTAGGTGATCTCTTATCTTATCATTAAGTTTTATTAACCATTTATTAGTTATGGTTATTACTTGATTAAACCTCTTCATGTTACCTCATTAATGACTTTAAGACTGAGGTCAATGAGAGAAGCCACTCCACACGTCTACCCTACATACCCGTACTCATCACACAATGAGTGTATGGAGGCAATAAAAATTCCTAACCTAGCCCCCAAATTAACAATCACTCAATCAACTTATATCCAGGAGTTTATGTCTCTTAAAAGATCTCATCATACACATGTACACATACTCGTGTGTTGGTAGAACCAACTTTATGAATATAACCACATAATACTAATACAAGGGTTGAATAGAAGAAATACAACAAATGTCACAAGTAGAAGAAAATGACTCAACCAAGCATCTTGCCATGAGTATGGATTCATCACACATCCTAATAATGCAATACCATGACATGAATCCCATTGTCCATAAAGAAAAACCATGACATGAAATAACATAAAATGAAGCCTTTGAGTCCAAGACCCATGAATCATCAACATTTTTTAAAGAAAGAAGGAAAAAATCATCTTCATATTTATTACTCACCACATTTACCTCCTTGTTTCCATCTTGTTTGTCTCCTTCAATCTTGTTTCAAGTCCAACAATCTTTCATTTTGTTCCTTGGTATTCCACAATACCAACAATCTCTTAGTCCTTTAGATGGGGACCTCCTTCACTTTGACTTTCCTCTTAATTTCTCATTAAATTTCTAAAATTATGTCCTCTTGCATTCATTCTACCTCTACTTTGTGTGTTCAAGACACTTCTTGATGTGGATCCACTTGAGCTTTTCCTATTAGTTTCCTCATTTATAATAACACCAATAACATCATAACATTTTAGGGTATTAGAACTAGAAAAAAAGTTACTTGTGAAACCATTCAATCTTTTAGGAAAAGAGCACAAAACCAAGAGAGTCTTAATTTCTTCATCAAAATTGACATTTATAGAAGATAATTGGCTGGTAACCATATTAGACTCATTTAAATGATCATCAATAGATCCACCTTCTATCATCTTTAAATAAATACTTCATAAGAAATACCTTGTTTGAAGTGGAAGGTTTTTCGTACAACTTTTCGAGGGTTTGCATTAACTCTTCTATTGTCTTTGCTTTTGTAATATTAAATGCCACCAATTATTCCAAGAATAAAAGCATACTTCCAAGTGCCTTTCTATCTAGAATATCCTAGTCCTCATCTATCATATTTGAACATTTCTTGGCCTTTCCTCCCAATGGCCACCACAAATACTTTTGATAAAAATAGTCATCCATTTGTATTTTCTATAACTAAAATTTCTTCCCATTAAACTTCTCAACCTTCCACTTACCCTCATCTTCCATTTCTCCCACTCAATCATGAGATGCCCACTCAATTGTGAGACTTTCCTGTAGAGGATAGCTAAAATA
Organism: Cupressus sempervirens; assembly: GCA_028749045.1. Classification (NCBI taxonomy): domain Eukaryota; kingdom Viridiplantae; phylum Streptophyta; class Pinopsida; order Cupressales; family Cupressaceae; genus Cupressus; species Cupressus sempervirens. The sequence continues at coordinate 616,826,151 of CM053786.1, read as the reverse complement.
TCCTCTCTCTAATACCAATTGTTAGGATTAGAGAGACATAAATAATAATTACATGAAAATATAACTAATATCACAAAAGAGTAAAGCACATAGAAGAGAACACAAGACACAAAAATTTAACATGATTCACCCAATCCCTAGTCTACGTCCACCAAATAGTGAGTCCAATATTCTTATTATCAGGTGATTTAAGCTTGGTAATTCCTTGCATCTCAATACCACTGCAAAAACTTACAATCTTATCACACATAATAAAATCCCTAACTCTAATCAATTTTATACAAAAAATTGGTTGCCTAGAAAATTAGGGCTAGAACTGGTTACAACATGTCGGTCATAAAAAATATGCATGAGGATACATGGAAAGTATATAGTACTTACCTTATCAATCTCCACAAGATAATAGAATATCCTTAGATGTGATGCTCATCTCAGTGGTGGGTAGGTGAAAGGTGTTTGTGTAACTATAGGAACAGTCCACCAATGTAGTAAGAAGCATGTGATTAACTTGAATGTTAGGTACCTCGTGCAAGTGTGTAAGACCAAGGATGTCTATATGTGTGACCTCTATATATGGAAAGTCTCTATAAGAACCTGGGTTAAAAGATATATAGATTGAAACTAGGTGTTAGGAAGACCAATCTTCAAAAGAGAAAATAGAGCAAGTATCAATGCAAGTTTGATATGAGTGTTGGAAACTACAATTGGAGTGATTGTTATGTTGTCATTGATGTCAAAATTATTGGTAAGATAGAGTGTCAAACTTGTAAGAGAGATATTTATTAACAATGTAGAGTTCCATATCATTTGATTGATGAAGCAGATTTGAAAAGAAGAGATCATAATATGACCTAGTAAAAGGTTTAGTTGAGAAGTTAAATATAATGTAAATAAAATGGGCACTTGATAAGTTAGTCCTTGACAAGATAATTTGTTGTTCAATCAATACATGAAATAATTAAGACAATTGTATGAAGCTTAGAGTTGAAACAAGATAAAAGGATAAGCTTGATAGAGTATCAACATTGATTTATCAATGAAGGAGCTAGATTAGAAGACTAAGGAACTTAAGTAGAAGTCAAACAAAATTGTTCAAGCCGAGTATTAGTTATTTTTGAGGAAATGTATGAAGAAGTATTAGTAGTGATTAAGCATAGCAATGGATGAAAAATCCTATTGATGTTGATTGAGACAATATAGTGTATACCAAGCTACATAATGATGATCAAGAAGAACACAGTGATTGTCAAGTGTCAATAAAAGTTACAGATTGAGAAATATTTGAATTTGAGGTTGACATAGTCTAAATTTTGAATTATTAAAAGTGCATGGAAGATAAGGATTAATGAGATGGAATATTTAATACATGAGGAGATGTTGTTGTGAGATCAAAGGCAATGATTTGATTATAGTTTCTAGAAGAAGAAGGAGAACAAAAAGATGGAAGGATTCAATGAAACTCTAAGGTTGGTTCATTATTGCTTGGTGATCTTAAAGAGAAGTTGTGAAGAGGAGAACAATAGAGGTGAAGTGTGAAGAGTTATTGCTTGAGGAGATGCCAAGCATATTAGTGATGGAGATATCAATGGAGGCTAGTCAATGAACCAACATATGAGCAAATGGAGCTAAATTTACATAGTGATCTATACTTTATAGTTCAAACCTATTGTTAAATCCTTAATGCAAGGTTGGCTTAATAATCATTTTATAAATCCTTTAATCAAGGTGACATTCTAATGGAATAATCCAAAGTCCTCTAATAAGGCCACTCCTAACAAGGTGATTAAATCCTCTAATAGTGTCACATTTAACAGTGTGTTGTATAACCTTTAACAAGGTTGGCTTTTAACCGAGCTCACTTCAAAAGAGTGAAAAATTGCTAGCATGTTACTTGGTGGTTTTTCCCAAATTGGGTTTCCACATTAAATCTTGGTGTCAAGTGTTCTTTTCATGTGTGAATGTTATTTTTATGCATGCTATATTGTATAGTAGTTTATTTATTGACAGTTGGCACGTATAGCAACAATGTGTTAAGACATTTCATGAAAAGTTGTTTTGTTGATTATATACTATATAGACCAAGTGGGTATTTGAGATTGATTAAGTTATTTAAAGTTAGTAAAAGTTGAATTGGTACATCTGGACTTGAGGATAATTGATTCACCCCCCCTCTAAGTTATTCTTGATCAATATAATGATGAGCAATAGAAAACTAAGGAAAACAATGCAACAAAAATATACGCATGGGCTAAAAATGCATACGAAGGAATCTACAAAGTCAAAATGGTAAAATTCTAAGTCTAATTTTGTATGACAAAAATGAAAAGGTAAAATTGTTGCCAATTCTTGTATGACAATATATGAGTCATTATATGACAAGATAGTTTTGGGTGACATTTCTCACCATACAAGAAGACAAAAAGACATGTTCTAACAGACTCTAAATGACACATGGGTAGTAATAAGATGAAAAATCTAGTGGGTTTAGATAAATAAGTATGTTGTTCCTACTTTTTTGTACAACTATTGCCACTATGTAAGATGATGAAATGATTGGTTTAAATGATGAAATGATTTTCTAACCTAAAAATATGTATTATCTCCCTCTACCAAAGAAAGTTAATACTAAGTCATAATTGGATGGAATAAATAATAATATATTAAAGAGAATATATTAATAGAATGACTAATTAATTTTTTATTTTTTTTGGATCGATAAATGGCTGAAGCCTAGATAAATTATTTTTATTTATTATAATTAATTATTATTTTTATGTGTTAAGCGAATTTGAACTCAAGACCTCCCACATGAGAGGCTCACAAGTTGCTGTTGTGTTGTTGGCTCTTGCGTAGAATGACTAATTAATTATTAAATACATAGTTATTAAATCACTATTTATTGGTCTTAAAAGTAATAAAATATATAAGTATTAATAATGAGATAATAGAATATAACTAAATATATAGATAATATAGATATTTAAATTAAACTAATCCTTAAACAAACCTATAACTAAATACATAACTATATGTTAAAAGTCTTAAGTCAATGGACACAATACATGGATGTGTATAAGAGGCAAGGTTGCAACCCATACTTGAATAAAACATATAAATAAATACATTTGGGAAATACTAAAATATAAAAAAATATCATCAGCTAAGGATGTAGATCAAGAACAACTAAATTAGTTCATATGTGGATTATGTAGGGAGGGATATGAAGAACAAGAGCTGCAATGTAGCTAAGTTCCTAACAAAGATGATAGAGGTTTCATGCTTGAATGGAAAGGTTTCAAGATTTATTGTAGGTGTGTAAGAAGATGCAATTTGTTAGTGTTATGAGAATAATATAGTCCTGTTGTGCATACGACCACAACTAAGATCAGTCGCAATCTTGAGAAAGGTGTGCATAACAATGATGTTCACATGAGCGATAAAAATGTAATCGAATGCAAATTTTAAAATAATGAAATAGTGTCAATATAATTAAGAAAATTGTTCTAGTTTGACATTGTTTATCCTTGTTACAATTTTAGCTATTACTAGAGGTAACACTATTTTTTAAATTATTATAAGAAAATTGCTACCAAGGGGGTAGCACCCATTACATTGAGAATCAAGATATATGAAGTGACCAAAGAGACTAGAGAGACACATGCCATAAGGATAAACCTAGAAAGAAGAGACAACAACCCAACTCCATGGATATAAGAGCACAATGAAACCAAAATGACCATAAAGAGCAACAATAACACACATTGTGTTCATGGTGGACAATGAGCAACATTATACTAGAGAAACCGAATAGAGGACAATCAAACAAACCATGTGAAAGGGGAATAACTATAGCCACCCAAAAGAGGACCACAAAATTAACTCCATTAAGGGACATGAGCATCCCTAGCATATAGAGTTATGATCAAGATGAGCCACCAAGAGAGGAGACTCCCTTGGAATGAGTGAGATAGGACTTGATGGAAAGAAGATCCATTGACTGAGAATCTTTAACACATTTTTGCTTGTTAGATTTTTGTCCAAAGTTCTTCCTTGTAAGGGGAGAGTTGATCAACTGAGTAATTGACTGAGAAATGGTCCTAGGCTCCATGATATCAAGCTCATCAAGAAACTGATCACACTCATTCTCACTTGTATGATAATCAGAGGTAGATGGCACATTGAAACCCATATCAAATTCAGAAAGAGTGGTGGGACCTAAGGAAGATTTTTCCATAGGTGGCTCTACAACCCACAAAAAACACTATTATTGGAGGAGATGAAACCTCATCAATTCCCATGTTAGGGGTGACCAAAGAGGGATCCCCAACCTGAGTAGAGACAACACCAAGATCCACACACAACTTATCCCACATAGCAACATCATCCATAATCGATGGAACCAAATGGGGAATATCCACGGTTGAAATCCCATTAATCACCACTTCACAACTAAATTGCTTCTTTGTTAGAGTCTATCTTTGTGCCCTAGGTTTATGGCATGAAGCCTTAAAATGGCTACAACTTCTGCAATGGAGGCAAAAAAGGTTCTTATGTTTGAAATTAATCTCTTGTCTATAAATTAGTACTAGAAAATAAGAGGAGCTCATTTGGAATGTGTTGGATAGCTATAATTAGGATACAGGCAAAGAAAAAAGAGTCCCCATCTCCCAAACCCATATCAAGGGTTTGCCCAACTATATTGCCAATCTTTGATAGGGTATTCACTAACCAATATTCCAAAGGAAGATTGTACAAATAGATTTTGGTGAGTTTGATGAAGGGGTTCATAGCTATGAGGTTTAAATTTTTCACCCACTTTTGGATAAAAACATATTGGTCATTAAGCATCCAAGTTTTGGATAATAAGATTTTATCCCAAATGCGAGAGTTGTGAAATTTGACTATGAAGAAATGCTTAGGAAGGAAGACCACCTTGACAATGTTGGTGCTCCACATGGATTGAATCCTTGATCAAATATTAGCCTGAGAATGAACTTTGCTAATGATCCTCCCAATAATAGAAGTTTGTTCTAGTGAATTGATAGTGATATCAACAAATTTGACAAGGTTAATAGCCATAGAGTCACATCAAACACCTACTTGGGCATGAGAAAATGTAGAGACGCCATTTTTATTGATCCATCCATCGATTAGAGGCAACATTGTTAGTGCAATGCATATTGTCAATATCATAATGATCTAATAAAGGAAATAAATTTGGAAATGTCCAAATAATGTAAGAAATCATATGAACAACACTTTGTGAATGAGCAAATCCATGTTATCTTCATATAGTCATAATATATATCTTGAACTTTAGGTAGATGTTGTAGGTAAAAGTTTGAAGATTAGCTGACAAATGGATAGAAGCTAGACTTAAAGGATACTACATAACAAAAAAAATAGCAACTCTTATAAGAATATAACAATTGTTTCAATAAAAAAAATGGAAGCCAATAAACTTACATTAATTAAAGAAAATATAGAAGAAGTTATCTTAGACTAGTATTGAAGCATATAATGCATGTGGAAAATATAACACCTAAATCAATCATGTCTAAAGGACAACAAAAAATACTAAATAGGGAACAAAATGAAAGAGGTTTCAATAACCTCTCAATTTTTTTTGGCAAGAACTATATACAAAACATTTAATTACTTTTAGAAACATATAACAATAAATATTAAATAAATTGTTAAAGCCACTAGACAGTCCTTAATTCAAATGCTTTAAAACTGGAAGAGTATGCGTGTAAATGTTTTAAATGTGTGTGTGTGTGTGTGTGTGTGTGTGTGTGTGTGTGTGTGTGTGTGTGTGTGTGTGTGTGTGTGTGTGTGTGTGTGTGTGTGTGTGTGTGTGTGTGTAACAACACATGTTATACTCAGTCTTAAACCCACTAGACAATGATTAATTTAAATGTGTTGAAACTAGGAGAATACAAAACAAAATGTTGAAGCCATCAAACAAATTTTTAATTGATTTTTGAACTCTTTCAAGCTGCCAGAATCTAGAATCTTCAATAAATGATTGAAACTTGCTTCCTTGAAATAATAACTAATGAATATGATCTAAGACCATAGCCTCTGTACATAACATAAATCATATATAATTTATTTCGATACAAAAATCTAGGCCTTGGTGGTATAATATATGTCATGGATTTTAATTCTATCCAAAAATGCAATTCAAACAACAACATAGGCCTAATATTAAACTAATACTTTGTTGTATTCCTTTGTCCTATAAAAAACCCGCTGATGAGCCTTCTTTGTAAGTCCCATCACATTACTATATGATGCTAAAGTTGGGGAGATTCAAGGATTTAATCTCTAACATGTTTTCATGCAGTCACGATTTTACCATGATCAAAACATATTTTTTATGTTTCTTGTCAAAATTATTATATAAAAGTTTTAGATATTCTAAATTTTATTGACCTTTTCATGCAAATGTTGGTCACAACTAAGCCTTAAGATGCAATTCTAGGTCTTGGATCTTTTTCCCCATCGATATCTTTGTATAGACTCAGGATGCTACTTTTAGACTCCCATACAAAAACCTGCATAAACACTCAAGTAGAGGGAGGAGGAAGACCTCTAATCCTATCTATAGCAAAGAAATAATGAATTGGGAAGACTATGGAATGTTGTAGTGTTAGGAATAAACACAAGGATTGAAACTCAAATTTGGCATTGGTAGTCAAGCAAACAATTTGCATATTTTTAGATAACGCAATTTATGGTAAAAAAACTATTGTAAAGACAATAAACCATGTTATCATTCTTAACATTGATGGTATCATACATTTTTTTTTTGATCTCTAACCCTAGTTTCCTATTAGTGTCCAATACTTAGTCATTTTCTAGGTAGGATTGGTAAGTCATCACTATGACCAAGTCATCCAAAGAAGGCTAAGCTACATGGACTTGTTTATATTTCACTATATGTCGAGTAAGTCAAAGGTTGTTGAGCACCCTAGTAGAGATTGAGCTCCTATACATGCTGAGTGAACTATATAGAGACCAAGCAATGTAAAGTTAACTTATGCCAAGTAAGTTAGTATATTTCAATCCTATAGAAGTCAAGAGATAACATGAATGTTAGTTAAGACTAAGAATCAGGACATTCAATTGCCAAGTAAACCAATTTTAACATATGTATTTGTAATAGAAAAAACACTTATGCAACTAATTTTGGCCAACTTATATGTAGCATTTATAGATTACATAGATAGCTAAGGAGTAATTTATGCATTTTATTAGAAGGTATTAATCCCAAGAAAGATAGATTAACCAATCAGAAAATTAGAAGGGTTAAGAAAAAAAAGAATGTATTTTGGATCATTGATTATGATCTAGAACCTTCCATGATTGTTTATTTATGAAGGGATCAAACCCTAAATCAAGTGTGTGCAATAGAGAGTGTGAAAGAACATGAAGGACGATTGTGAATGAGCAAAAAGGCTAAGGACAAAGTGAGGAAGTCTAAGTTTGATAGAGAGATAGTAGAACATAGAAAATTAGACAAGGATATCATATTTAGACATTCAAGATAGAAGATCCATACCAAGCTTCATAGACTAAACTGAAGGATCAGACACTAAGACATTCTAACCAATGTATCAGGGAAAATCTCTTAATAGAGTGGTTTTAATAGACCTTGTTAAATATCCTAATAGAGTGCTTACTTCATTAGAAGTTTAAATCCTTTAATCAAGGTAGATTTAACAGTCTTGTGATGCTTTTAACCAAGCAAACCCCTCATAGGGTAGATAATCATAAGTGATCAAATTGTAGCCCTAACATGCAAACTTTGTTGTTGCAGTAGTAAAGATTTGTGGGTGTCATTTCCACCCTAGTTTTACCTTTACCTTGGAGGGTTTATGGGTTACCAAAATATTTGTGTTATGAGTTTATATTTTCATGGTTGATGGATGTTATGCATAAATAGATTTTATTTCAATTTTATAGTTCATGATTATATGGTATGAGATTTAGATATTAGATGGATTAGGAGTGAATGTAGTTAATCTATTATTTTGTTCAAGAAGTGAAAAGTTTTATAGATCCTAATTCACCCCCCTCTTAGTATATTATTTCCTAGTAAGACTTCTAACAATTGACCTATCAAAGATTTATTCTCTTGAAAGAAGTCTAACAGCTTGAGAATTTAGATCTTAGAGATGGAGGCTTACAAATTGGGAAAGATTATTGAGAATCAGATGATTGAAATCCAAATCATATGGTAATAAATTGAAACGACAAAAGAAGAGTTAAGAAAATCCTTAAAGAAAAAGAAAGACATGGCCATTCAATAGAATGATACACTTTATCAAGAAGTTGATACCCAAGGATTGCTAAATAGTGGTAATTCCAGTGAAAGTGATGCAATAATAACAAACCTATTAGAGAAGAAAATCATTCTAAGTGAAGAAGCTAGAGGATTGAAAAGAGAGCATGAAATCCAATCAGTAAGATTATGTGAAGTGACTAAACAAATGAAGAAAGATGAAAAAGACACAATTACAGATGAAGAAGAAAAAAGAAAAAGAACTACTAGACTTAAAGAAAGGTCATCAGATGTATAGAATCTTACAAATAATTAGCTTGACATGATGAATCAATTGTTGCCTGTAATTCAGAAGCTAAATAGGAAGGACATGGAGATTACAAATTTGAGATCACAAAGTCATCCAGTGGTACTTTGAAGAATTGATGAGATGATCAAGGTCATCCATTGGTACTTTTGGTCAAAAACATATCAAGCACTCTTCATCTACTAAAGAAGGAGAATCATCCAAGAGTGGAGAGTGAAGAAATGAAAAACCTAAAGGCAAACTTACATGTCATCATTATGACAAAGTGGGACACACAACAAACATTTGCAGAAGTAATAATGCTATGCAAAATCCTAAGCCTAAGTTTATTGGTAACTGATTTAATTGCAAGAAACAAGGACATCAAGTACATGAGTGTAGGTCAAAGGCTAGTGATACACCTACTACACCTATTTGAAGGACATTACTACATTTGTCAAAAATATGGACATGGAGCTCAAGAATACAGATCCAAAGAAAAATCCAACTAGACATATAAAATGAAAACACATGTACCTAATCAAGGTAACTCTTACAATTGGGATTAGAACACATGGTATAATTATCATTATTGTGTAGAGTATGGTCATATTTCAGAAAATCGCACTAGGACACATTTCAGAGGAAATTACAAGAAACAAAAAAATGTAATCCTAGTTTGTTTTAGTTGTTTCAAGGTTGGACATGTTAGTAAGAACTGTAGAACCTGAGCACCAACACCAAAAAATAAACACAACAAGGAAAAGGAAAAATGACATGCAACAAACAAATAAAGGGGTGAATCTTACCTAGAATAAGATAGTAGAAGTTGGAGGTAGTGGATCAAGAGAAGATGAGATCACCCAATGTAATGGCTCAAGTGATCATGCCACATCCATCTAAGAAAAAGAGGTCTATAAGGAGCTGTACACTTGAATGATATATGACACACTAATTCCTAACAGAAGATGTCATTAAAAGTCCATGTCAACATGAATTAAGATGCACTAGAACACATTTGAGAGAAGAATTGGGAAATAGAATCAATTACACTGTCAAGTGTCAAGCATCAATAATTCTGTCTATATTGACTAAGCATTGCAATATGGACCAAAAGTTTACATCTGTATTGGCTAAAACTAATTTTGTCTATATTGGCTAAACTAAATGATATTGACTGAGCTAAGTAACAACAACTAGGAGTAAGGGAGGGGGATGATATGCCAGAAGTGGTGTGCTTTGAGTCTAAGCTTGGTACTCACATTCAGTAGTTGGACTATGGGAGTGTACCTTTTGGTTGCTATCGTTGTTTTAAGACTGGACATAAAGCTTTTCAATGCCCAAAAGAAAAGATGGAAAAGAAGAAGAAGCCTCTCCCTTCTCTCAATAGGGACATGAAAATTTGGAAGAGGAAGACTACTAGCATAGGCCACAAGGCAGACTCTATTATGGATGGTCAGAAGGCTAGAGAAGTAAAGAAGGACTTAACTCACATGCCAACACCTTCTGTTGGAATAGCTCAGACCAAAGATAAGAAGGATTGTCCCCATTCTAAAGAGCTTGCCCAAAAATATTCAAATGTCAAAGTTTTTGTAGATCTGAAGGAAAAGCCAGAGGCAAAAGCCCTAGAAGGAAACCAAGTTGTCTTTCATGAGTCAGAAGACTCTCAGATTATGGAAGGGGTAGTAGATTTGCAATAGGTAAAACCTATGGTTAAAGATTGCAAGGGAACTACCCAACAGATTATGAAGGAATCAAATTTGGAAGGAGTCCTTGAGTTGGAAAGGAGAAGTATTTTGGCTGCCAAAGTTGAAGAAATGGATAGAGCCAATAAGGATATAATTATCTATCAAAGCCCAGAGGATAATTTTGTTTCCTCTAGAGCAGAAGCAGAAAGCTTTGTGGAGAATGATAATGAAGTTTTGGTGAGGGTGCTCAATGATAGGGAGGATCCTCCTAGAACTCCAAAGAAAGATCAAATTGTATCTAGGTCTTTGGAAACTGTCTTGGAAAGAGAAGCTTTTCTTTCCCCTAAGCCTAGGAAGAAATATATTAGAGAACCCTCTTTGGCCTCTTCGGTGGAGACAAGAAGCAACTACAAACTGGGTGTGGGATCAGAGGCTAAAAAAGGTAGAAGATTAGAGAAGCATTCCAGAGATGAGGAGTCTAGAAGATGCATGGCGAGTGGGTGCCAAAGAACTATTTAGGAGTATTCCAAGATTGGAAAATGAAGATCATATCATGGAATATAAGGGGCTTAAACAGAGCCCACAAACAAGAAATTATTAAGAATTTGATCAGAGATCAAAGACCTAATATCTTGATGATCCAAGAAACTAAGATGAAAAGTGAATCTCTAAGGAAAATTAAGTTTAGTAGCATGATGAGTGGGGAGGCTTCAGATGTAGAGGGTGCCTCTGGTGGCTTGTTGACCTTGTTTAATACCAAGCATTTCAGAGTTGAAGCAATGTTTAATAAGGGTAATATTATTCTCTGTCATGTTCATCATATTCAATCCAATGAAAATTGGTTTTTGTTGAATTTATATGCTCCAAACAATAAAAGAGAGAAATAATCACTAGACTAAAGTAGCTAACCTAGTACATAGTAGCAATCTTAAGAAAGGCATCATTATAGGAGATTTCAACACTCCTCTTGTGGATGGGGAGAAGATGGGTGGTCTAATCCTAGACTAGGAAAGTAAACAAGACCTCTCTAACTTCATCAATGGTATGGCTTTTATGGACCTGGATCTTATGGGAGGTGCCTTTACTTGGTCTAACAAACATTTGGGGAAGGATTGCATCCAGGTTAGACTAGACAGAGCTCTAATATCCCCTATTTGGCTGAAGGCTTTCTCTTGTAGGTTAGCTCTTCTACTTAGAGTGGGTTCTAATCACTCTCGTATATCTCTCTCAGTTACTCCTATAGAGCCTAGAAGGAACCCCCCCTTTAGATTCAAAAAAATGTGGACCTCTCATCCTGATCTTTTGGAAAAAGTCAAATTTTGGTGGAGTTTAGATGTGGAAGGCACTGCTATGTTTAGAGTTTCCAAGAAACTGAGCAATGTTAAGAGAATGGTTAAGGTTTGGAATACAACTAATTTTTGCCATATCTTCCATGAGAAAGATGTTTTGTCTGAAAAACTTATTTCTATTCAAGCCTCTATTTAGTAGGATGGGTATGATGAGCTTAGTAAGGAGGCTGAGTTGTTTATTCTTATAGACCTACATAACATCATCAGCAAAGAGGAGAAGTTCTAGAGGCAAAGATCTAGGGTTAACTGGCTTAAAGATGGTGATCAAAATTCAAAGTTCTTTCATCTAACCATTCTCAAGCATAGAGCTAATAACAGAATTGACGGTATCATGAAAGGGCAGTATCTGATGACTAAGGAAAAGGAAATATTAGCTAAAGTCATCTCATTCTTCTCATCTTTCTTTTCTTGGGATCCTCTTTTGTCTAAGGTGGACCAGGAAGACTTGGTTGTTTCTATTCCTTAGATTATCCAACCTCATCATAAGTTTATGCTTTGTGCCATTCCTTTTGCTGTTGAAGTTCATGAAGCTCTCTTTTCCTTGCCTGCAGAAAAATCTCTAGGCTCTAATGGGTTCCCTACCTTCTTGTTTTAGATGTATTGGTAGGTGGTGATGGAAGATGTGGTGAAGGTGGTTTAGGAATTCTTTGGAGCCAGGAGCATTCTTAAAGAGATTAACTCCACTTTTCTGGTCCTCATCCCTAAGGTGCTCGAGGCTATCTCTTTTGACAAGTTCAGACCTATTAGCTTGTGCAATTCCTTTTATAAGATTATCTCAAAAGTTCTTACCTCTAGGTTACTCAAGTTCCTCCCTTTGATCATTTCGCAACAACAAATGGGTTTTGTCCCAGGCAGACAGATTTTAGACTCGACCATGATGGTGCATGAAGTGATCCACTCTTTGGAAGCTAGCAAACAAGAAGGGATGCTATTTAAGCTAGACCTTTCTAAAGCCTATGATCGAGTTGACTGGAATTTTCTTGATATGGTGTTCAAGGCTTTTGGTTTTGATGTCAAAGTTTGCAAACTGATTTCTCAGCTTGTCACTACTTCCTCTCTTGTTGTGTTGGTTAATGAAGCCCCTTCAAATTTTTTCAAACCCTCAAGAGGGTTGTGATAGGGGGATCCTCTCTCATCTATTCTCTTCATTATCCTGGCTGAATGTATGGGAAGGCTTATTGAGAGAAAAAAGAAAGAAGGTAGAATCAAAGGGTTAATACCTTCCTCCAAAAGTGATCCTTTTTTGCATCAGCACTTCGTTGATGATACTATCATGGGGGGAGAGGCTTCTGTGCAGGAGGCAAAATCCATGAAGGATGTCCTAGATATCTACTCCAAAGGGTCAAGCCAACTAATTAATTGGGATAAGATCTCCTTATATTTTACTAACACTCCAAAGGATAGACAAAGGAAAATCTCTAGGATTCTAGGTTGTAATGTGGGAAATTTTCCCTCTACCTATCTTGGGCTTCCTTTGGGTCTAACTCCTCTTGACTCCTTCTAGAATGGCATTATGGATAGGTTCAGTAAAAAGCTTGTAGGTGGAAAGGAGCTATCCTTAGTCTAGCTGGCAAATGTTAGCTGGTTAAATTTTCCCTTTAGAATTTGCCAATGTACGCCTTAAGCCTCTTTGTGATCCTAGTTAAATTCACAAAGAGGATGGAGAAAATTTAGAGGGATTTCCTATGGTTAGGTATTGAAGGGAAAAAAAGATACCCACTAGTTGCCTGGGACAAAGTCTGCCTTCCTAAGCACTATGTAGGTCTTGGCATAAGGAAACTTTCTCACCTTAATAAGGCTCTTTTGGCAAAGCAATTATGGCGTATCTTCAGCAGTACTAGGGAATGGAGAGACATGTTGGTCAACAAGTACATTAAGAAGCCTTCTATCTAGTTCTCCCTCTTTAGTGAGGACATTCCTAAAGGTTCTACTATCTGGAATGGTTTACTTAAAGCTAGGGAACTGGCAAAGGCCAAAGATTCTTGGAAATTGGGAAATGGGGAGGATATCCAGTTCTGGTCTGATAATTGGCTTTTTTAGGGCCCCCTAATGAACAATCCGGTCTATGATGTTTGGGAAAACCATTGTATCCAACTTTTTGGGCTGAAAGTCAGTAATTGTAGGAATGACCAGGGTTGGATAGATCTATTTATAATCTCTGAAGATCTAAGTCCAATCATGTTAATGTTAAATTCAATGGTTCTTAGCAATGAGAGGGATGAAATGATCTGGGGGGACAACTCTAGTGGTAATTACTCTGTTGCTTCTAGGTATATGGCTCTTTCGAGCTCTAAAGAGAGACAACCTATTAAAAAGAGGTCAGATTTTGCCAAGCAAATGTAGTTTATGTAAGAACTAGCTGGAAACTGGCAATCACTTTTTCATTCACTATACCTTCTCCAGGGAGGTCTGGGACTTCCTGACCCCAAACTTAGGGATTAACTGGTGCATGCCACATAATCTCCTGGATTTTTTTTGCCAATGGAAATCCTTGTTCTATTCCCCTATTTTGTAGGATTTAGGTACTTGGATCTTACCCCACTTGTGGTAGAGCATATGGAAGGAGAGAAACAATAGAATCTTCAGAGACAAAGAGGAACCTGCCATTGTCCTCAAGAAAAAGATTAACAAAAATATAAAGGAAAACTACCTAGTAAGGAAGGGGGGAGATATCGAAATGGGCAGTAGGAAAATGGAGAATGAAAAAGAAAGACTGTTAAAAAGATAAGAAGCCAAGTGGCTTTTCCCCCCAAAAGGATGGCATAAAGCCAATTTTGATGGGTTCTCAAAGGGAAATCCTGGCTCCTCGAGATGTGGAGGCATTAGTAGGAATGAATTTGGGGATGGAGTTACAACCTTCTCTCTCTCACTTGGAATCCAAACTAATCACTTCGCGAAAGCAAGTGTGGCTTGTCATGTGGTGAAACTGGCTTTTGAAGTTGGAGTCACCAATTTATGGCTTGAAGGGGACTCGAATAATATTATTAAAAGTTTAAATGGAAAATCTCATTATTCTTGGATGATTGCAAATCTTATTAATGAGACATGTGAGACTCTTGCTAAAGTTGAAAGAGTTCATGTCACTCACATTTTTCGAGAAGCAAACCCGGTGGTAGATTGGTTTGCAAATAATGGTGTCCAATCCAACCAAAAAATGACCTGGCAACCAAGAAAGAGTTTTTTGGCGAATGTTAAGAGCCTAATAGAGTTGGATAAGATCCAAGGGAGTACAAAGTAGATCAAACTACTATTATGAATATGAAAGGCTTATGGGGAAAGGGTAAAACTCATAAAGGCTGCATTGGTAAATGCAAGAAGTGGGAATTACTACATTTTATTCGACATGCTTCATGGGTCTTTTATTGCATTTGTAATCTAAGCAAAGACAAGAACTATTTCTCCAACCACCCTCAAAAATGCGGAGAACCCTATTAGGTGGTGAGGTTTCAGAGAGCTATGCTTATGAGAATTGTGGGAGAGAAAAGTACCAAAATGGTGCGAGAAAGGTGCAGAAAGGAACTGGTAGGAAAAATGGAGAAATGGAGAAGCAGGGAGAAAGTTTGGGAGCAGTTGATTCAGGGTAGGATTTCAAGGTATATCACGAAGTTGCATGGCTACAACCAAAATGTGATTGACAACATGGTCAATTCGTGGAAGGATGATAGAGTCAAGGTGAATGGGATAGCTTTTCTAATAATGGAGGAGGTGATCTCAGCTGTGACTGAGATTCCAATGGTGGGCTTTATGTTCTTTAGGGATAAAAAGCTTTTGGCCAGTGCTATGAAGGACTTTGCCGACAATCCTAAGGAGCTAAGTGCCCTGAAAAAAAGTGATACATTTTATGATCTGGAGCCTATAATGAAGATTTGGAAGTATGTTCTGCATGTTGTCATTGAGTACATTACTCTTGACCCTAGATTTGATCGTGTTCACACCCACCATTTTGTTCTTCTGAATCATTTTTGTCATGATAGAAAAGTTTCTTTCCCTTTCTATTTGTTGAATCCTATGAGCAAGGTGGTGTCAAGCTTCAAAAAGAAACTCTTTGCTAACCCTGCTCTGCATGAGGGGCTGTTACTACTCATCTATGAGCACTTCAAGGCTAAGATAATTAGTAACATCCCATCACAGGATGGGAATGAGGAAATTGATAGCTCTAGCTATTCCTTTGACTTAGATGATATTCAGAGCATTAGTTCTGAGGAAGGAGTGCTTAACTTTGTTGGTAAAAAAGCTTCACCAAATGTTAAGAAGTCTCCCTCCCCCATCATCCCTAGAAGAATTAGCCCTAGAGATCATGGTAAGAAGAAGACTAAGAAGGAGGAACATGACACATGTGATGGAGAGGAGGCAATGGAGTTTGAAGATGAGGAAAAGGAAAGGCAGGAGGAAAAAATGGATTCCCAGGGTGGGAAGAAATGCAAGAGGGTGGGCATGGAGGATGAGAGGTTGCAGTAGGACCTGGACTCTTCCCCAATCCCTCTCTCCCCTATCCATCCCTAGGGCCATCTAGAGGAGCAGACTCAAGACAGATTTGGTGGTGAGCATGGGGAGGTGCTGGCCAAAGATAGGAGGAAAACATGGAGAAATTTTAATGTGAGGACCTCGAAAATGGGTATTTTTAGGGAAGTGATGAACCCCTAGATCTTGGTGGATAGTTAGGAGGAACCACGTCTTGAAGAGCTCATTAACCCTGCAATAGTGGCTATCTCTGATAATGCTAGGGAATCTAGGATGAACCTCTTGAACAATGCCCACAATAGCATGGTTGATAATTTTAGGTCAATCAAGTGGCTTTTTCACAAGCTAGAGGAGGTTAAGGAGAAGATGGTTCAAATGGAAGGAGCCAAGAATCTTAAGGGCCTAGAAAAAGGGACAGATTATGAAGATAGGCATAGCTTGGTGGAAAGGAGGATCCAAAATTTGGAAAATTATAATCACAATCTTTCAAGCCAAACAATCTCTATTCTCAACTCGATAAATAACAACATTTTATCTTTAACTGAGTGGCTTAAAGATAGAGGCATGTAGGAGGATGTGGAAGGAAAAGACAAGGGTAAAGCCAGATCTAATGAAGACAATACCACTAGTATCACCTTTTCTACTCTGGACCAGGAAGATCTCAGGACTCACTAGCAGGAGGCCAAGGAAACAAGATGGTACAGGAGGCTGCACAGGTCATGCAGAAGTTGGAAAGAAAGATCGAGGAGTAGTTCCTATTTTTTTTCTTTTTGGCTGGCTTTTTGTTCTAGCTTTTGGTTGTTTCATTTTTTCTTTTTGGTTTGGCCTTTTCTTTGGCCTTTGTTTATTTGGTTGGGCCTTGTGCTACTTCAGCCTTTAGACTTGTTTCTTTAGTGGCTGGGCTTCTAATGCTTATTTTTAGCCTGATTTGTATTAACTCTCGGGTTTCAGGATCCCTATAAAACCTATTTATCTAATAAAAAACAACTAAGTATTTAAAGGAAATAAGTGTGAACACAACATGTGAAGAATGAGACAACTATAATATACCTACTTCAATACAACACATTTATTGTAGATCTAAATTGACTAATTGAAGGTATACATCAAACTTTGATGTTTATTTTCATTTACCATGCAATTTCAGTGCACAAATGCAATTCAAAGGTGATTAAGGTGATATCAATAAAAGAGCAAGAGAATTATAGTGTGCCATCGACAATATTTGAGGAATTAAGTAAGTGAGGTTTACAGTGCTGAGTTAAATTGATTTTGAAACTATTGAAGTGAAGTTGTTTAAATGAAATGACATCCACTATATCTAGGAAAAAGATGTTGAAAAAGAGTAATGCATAGATTGTGAGGAATGATCAACGTCCTCCACCCAAATTTATGATGTAATATTATGATGACTGGAGATGCATTTGGCACCCTATCGTCAATTGCACCGAGAGTATTGATGGTTCATGAAGTTCGATCATGCTATATGTGCAAGATTGCGAAAATTGGAGATTATGAATTGCAAGAAAATTATGATAAGTTGTGTGATAATGGAGTTTTCAAAAATGAAAATAAGATTGTTTTTGAGAAAGGGCTTACTCATGCCCTAACATTTCCAAAGGTATTAAAAGTTGAACGGATCAAGATTGTACTAATCCAAGTACATGACATGATTAGTTGATTTAGTTGAACATGTCAACTAATACCTTCATGACGTGTTATAACTTTGACCCAGTTGAACAAAATGCTAAAATTCCTTTTTTATTGTATTTTAGATGTCAAAGACTTGTTATGTTTCAAATTTCATCTTATGATGAATCCGTTGGTCAGTTTTCAAATGCGATTCTAAACGCAATTTCTAACTTTTTACTGGTGTCAGCATTTGTAGATTTGTTGGGACCCCTATTCGGGACGTCATAACTTGAGATCCATGATTGGTGAATTAAATGGGTTGTACCCCTATGTTGTACTCTAAAAATTCTCCAAGTGTGTCAGTTTGCAAGTCTTGACGAATCTGTCTGCACACTTTTCTACGTCAATTCCATTTGCAAAAAATCACTTTCTGTCAGTGTTTCCAGTTTGCAAAATCCAAGTAGCCTACTTTGACTGCTCACCAAATGCATCTTGTTATTTATCATGAGACCAAATCATAGATCCATACTCTCCTCATGATAGAGAACCAATGCCCCAGTTTTCGTCTTCCCAAGTATCCATTTGCCTAGTTTTCAAAGCTGATTTTGAAGCTAGTTTAGTGTTTTCTGACATGTTTACTTGTAGGTGATTTTGAGAGGTCAACTTTGATAGCGAATATCTTTTGTCCCCAAATTTTTCATGAGACGAGATTCAACAAAGTGAAATTATGTGGTACAAAGAATCAGTGGGTCAGATTTTGGGGCCTGGTCAGAGGTTTGGGTTAGTTTTTAAAGCCGATCAAGGGACCTCCTAGTGCAAAAGTGACAATTGGATTTAAAGAGTTTAAATGAGTTTTTAATGATCAAGTCAATGCTCGAAATCAGTTTTAGACAATTTGAGGTGGCCAGTGGATCAATTTGATAATTCAAGTGTTTGAAAGCAAATTTTTTTAAGCCGGACCCACCTTGGGGCCCGGCTAAATTCCATTGGATTGTTAAGGCTTCATGAAGTTTTCAAAGTGATTGAAATGGATTAGAGTGAATGTGATCTTTTGAAGTATGAGATTGAGATCTTCATAAAAGGATACGTGATACTTGGAGCATGAAAGAGTTATTGAATGTTATGTAGTTTTCAAAGGTTGAGGATAGCATGATCATAGATGTTGTTGACCATTCTTCTCAGTTATCACTACCACTTATTATGGAGAGTAACAAGACCATCTCATATGGATCTCAATCCTAGAATTAAAAATTCTTCTCAAAAGAGAAAGCACGTGTCAACTGATGATTTAGTAGCTGAAACATTATACTCAAATAAGCTATTAAGTCTGGGACAAATCTTGAAATGCCAAGTGATACTTAAAACAAGAAAGTAAAACTTGGTGATCTTGATAGTAAAATTAAGAAGATCACGCAATGAAAGAGATCCATGCCTAAAAAAGGAAAGCCTTGACAGCATCAGTGCTAAAGACACAAAGAAAAAGTAGTAGTCTAAAACTGCAGGGTAGACCAAAGTTTTCAAGCTACCATGCATCAACAAGAAAGAACATGTTTTAAAGAAAATCTTGCACACAACACTCGAGAAAAAAGCCTCATGTTCTAAAAGCAAACTCATGCAAAGAAAGATCCCTCCTAGCATGTTAATGATCAAATTGTCAACGCTAGTAAAGAAAAGGCAGATAATGGCATTACAAGAGCTATCTCATGGCCTAAAAAATTCACAGTCGAAGCCACTCCAAATCAAGAACCAGTGGCATATTTAAAAAGGAGCAGAGTAGTAATGCTATAAAGAGCAAAAGAAAAGGGGCTCAAAGGAGAAAACAATCATATAAAAAGAAAAAATTGCCATAAAAGGAAGAAAAGGGGCCAGTCAGCATCTACAAGGCAGATCTAAGGGTGATTCACAAACAGTAAATAACAAGCTGCTCACTTTGTAAAAGAACAAGCCCATGCCTTGTTAGAGGACCCTTGTATATGTCAAAAGATGATCACATTTTTAAAAGTGGGGTAGGGGAGCATGTAAATGGAGTAGACAACATATAAAATAAACTTTGGAAGTGAACTCACGCAATATAAGAGGAGCTGGCAGTCTTTTAAAACACCACAAACAATGCAATGAAAAATACAAGCTATGGTGTTAAGAAAAGTAGCCGGTTGCTAAGAGGCAATGGATTTAAGGACCCCAATCTCACGCATATAAAAATGAGATTTCATGCTAAGCAAGGCAGCGGAGTGGCATGAAAGGAATAAAGACCATGTAAAGGAAGGGAAGTCGTTTGAGCAATAGTCAGTGCCAATTAGAATATAAGCCACCATAAACATCCATTGTAATGGAAAGGCCAATTATCAAAGGAGAGAAAGTGCTGGAGCAAAAGGAGAGCTCCATGCCATGTTGAAGTAGCTCCACGCATGACTAGAGGTCCTAGTCAGAATGGGTGCCCACACTGGAAATGGGAGTAGCCTAGGCAATAGAAAGCCACAGTAGTTAAAAATAGAGGCCACACATTTTAAAAGAAGCAACTCATGCCTTAGAAAAGCCACAACATTAAATCAATTCACGCTTGTCTAAGCAGTTCCACACAATCTCAGAGAAAAGAATTTCAAAGCATATAAGCCACAACATTTTTAAACGTAGCCAAGGCACAAAGGGAACACAATAAAGCAAAGGGAGGAAAATAGTTTTATCCCACATGCCCTGTGGGTAGGATATTAGAAGGTTTAAATACTTTTCCAAATGGTAGGCATTGTGAAGTAAACAAAGGAGCCTCCTATAAGGGTGCAACTATGTGCATGGTGTGGGTTCAATGACCTCGGTGGGAGGAAAACAATACTAAATTTTAATAAAAAATGTAAGAGTGATGATGTGGATCAGGGTGATGAGATGCTGACATGAGAACAATCCTGTGCCTGTCGCTATGTTGTCAAGGGAAGTTGCTTTCTTGATAACCATAGCGAGGTAGCGAGGGGTGCCAAGATTGTGACAAGTGGCAGTCAACTGGATAACTAGACGGTGATGTGGCAAAAAAGTTAGACCAATCACAAGGTGCCATGTGCTACAAAATCTGAGACAGGCCGTTTCATGGTGGGCAAGTTTCAAGAATGCACTAGATCATGCCATGTGGCAGATCTGAGGGTTCTCATTGACTAACTATGCGAAAGTTGCAGGGAAAATAACATGGTGAAGTAGCGAGAAGATGACACATGGTGGATGATGCAGACCATGTAGGCCAATCATAGAGTGACATGTGGCACTTGGTCAACAAAAATTTGACCCCAGATTTAGAGGGTAAGGGAAAATTTCAAAGGAATTAAAAAATATATTTTTAATTATTTTCTCAGTGGGTAGCGGGTATGCACGTTCAAGAACTTTTTTAAATTCAAAAGGTCATTTTTATAAGTTTGAACATTAGAGATTTTTAAATTTTGAATTTTTAAAATCCTAAGTTGCAAGTTTGAGTTTTCAACCAGAGGGGACTGTTTATCAAATAAAGAATTTAGGCATTTTCGAGAGGCTAGATATGCCTTATCATATACCACCAAAATTGGGAAGAGCTGAATTTTCTGATTTTGAAGTCAGTTTATGCACAATAATTCACCAGTTCATGTTATAAGCCATTTTGTGATTCCTAGGGCCTTCTCAGCAAAATAGGCTGAAATCATCATGAAGTATCAGAGCTTGTTTTAGGGTAGTTTTAAAGGCTTGGTAAAGTTTGGGTGTGAAGAAAATCAAATTTAGAGCGTTTCCTTGGCTTTTAAAAGTCAATTTTTAAACTAGTTTTCATTTTACCGTGAGTAAAAATCAAGAATCAAATCAGTTATTTGTTCAATCATACATTTCAGATATTTGATGCCTTTGAAGCCATAATTGATTAAAGATTTGATTCAGAATTTGAGAGAAAAGATAAGAAAGATGGTTTAAACCTTGCTGAGAAGGTTTTCCAAGTGGACAAGTGTCATGTTTAGATACAATCTGAGAAATTGCTTCTTTCCTATATCTTTCATTCTTCTTCTCATTTGTAGGGGTTGATAGTTTGCTCTGGGTAATACTAGTAGGGTTCCAGTTCTACTGTTGAAACTAAGATTGTAGATGGTTTTACTTCTTGACTTTGAGCTAAGCTCTAGTAGTGAAGGCCACACATCCACCCTATGTAGATTTTCATTTCATGTTATGCATTGTTATTCTAAAGTACTGGATATTGATGCTAGATCATATGAATTATCTTGAGTTTCATTTTGTGTTACCAGTTACTATATTTAATCTTTCCAAGGATAAATACAAAAGGGGATTTATAGGAATTATCTGAGTTTTCTAATTCTGTCTCCTAATTCTTCATGTGTCATTAACTTTTTAATTGAATGGATAATGTTCATTTGGTTTAAGACATTTTGGATGAAGTGTGTATCAAATCTTTTTTGCTTTTGGCTCAAGGAGTTAAGTAAATGCTTCATAGTTCTGATAGGGTTTTTGGGTGTATGAAGGGGATATTGCATAAGAATGGGATTAGGGAATTTTAGTTGATAAACTTGATTGTAATGCAAGAAAGTTAGGTCATCCTGCTGGTCATGACTCTATGTTTCAATAGATAAGGCACTGATCACTAAATCAGATGCAAGATGATATGAATGGCATTTGCACAAATCTTTTATTCAAATAAATTCAGTTGTTCATGTTTGAAGTGGGCATAAAAGTTGAACCCTCACTCAGCTTTTGAGATCCATAGATCTGCACCTAGCTACTGTAAGTCCATGTCATTTCATAAGTCTTTAGGAGAAATAAGGGGTTTTCATCTGCAGTAAATAGATATAGGGATATGTTTTGCACTAGTACGGTATCAATTGAATCTTAGGTCCACCCACCTAGGTTTAGCAAAACCTGAAGAAGAAGAAGGGTCATGCCTTATAGTTGGCTAGGTGTCTAAAATGGCATGTTGAAAATGGGAGTTAGCTGCCCCTCGATATGTCATTTTCTCAGTGGGATAATTGAAAACCCTCTAGCATTTTCAAACACCAACAACTCCATTGATCAAATCAAAGAATATTTGAAGGCTTGTACTATTTAATTAAGAAAGAATGCAAGTTCAAACTTACATTCATATAATAAATTAACATTTGATCAAGGAAGATTAGCCAAGTTGATGGCTAAAAACAACAAAATTAGAAATAAATTAATTTTAATCCAACTCATATTAATACCCCATTTGGAAATAATTTAGAAAGAGATATCAGTTGCACAAAATCTAGTTAAGAGAGATTTGCATCTCTCAACTACAGATAGCTTAATTGATCTAGGTGCCTAGCTAGAAATCCAAATTCAGGTCCTAGAATTAGTACGAACTAGATGGAATTTAGGATTGGAGGTGATTTCAACAAATCACAATTTTTTATTTGGACAAGTACAAGTTGACCCCTAAAAACCCCAAGCCATAGAGCGACAAAAACAAGGGGGAAATCATTGATGACATCATTCATAGGGGAAATCATATTAGAATGGTTTGAACCATAGAAAGGAAATCAAATGTGTTAGCATCAAATATCATAGGTATATATATATATTGTATAACAGAGTCAATTTTTTGAAGACCAAATCATAGTCTCAGAGGGAGTATTATTATTGAAATTTTGAAATTTTACTGAATTTCTAAGTCATGACAAAGTGTTTTTGCCACTAATCTCAAAGGGGGAGATTTTTGATCTCTAATATTGGTTTCCTATTAGTGTCCAACACTTAGTCATTTTCTAGGCAGCATTGGTTTGTCATCACTATGACTAAACCATTTAGAGAAGGCTGAGCTACATGGACTTATTTACATTTCACTATATGTTGAGAAAGTCAAAGGTTATCGAGCACCTTAGTAGAGACCAAGCTACTATACATGTCTATTGAACTATATAAAGACCAAGTGATGTAAAATTAACTTATGCCGAGTAAGTCAGTATATGTTGAGCCTATAGAATCTGAGGGACATCATGAATGTTAGTTATGATCGACCATCAAAACATTCAATTGCCGAGTAAAGCAACTTTGACATATGTGTTTGTAATGGCACAAACAATTGTGTAAATCATTTTTACTAACTTCTATGAGACATTTATGGATTGTAGAGACAATTAAGGTGTAATTTATGTTTTTTTTAAAGGTATTAATCCCAAGAAAGGTAGATTAACTAATTAGAAAATTAGAAGGGTTAAACGGAAAAATAATGTATTTTGGATCATTGATTATGATCTAGAACCTTCCACAATTGTCTTTTTAATAAGGAACCAAACCCTAAATCAAGTGTGTACAATAAAGAGTGTGAAGGAATATGAAGGAAGATCATGAATGGGCAAAAAGGATAAGGACAAAGTGAAGAAGGCTATGTTTGAAAGAGAAATCAGTCAAAGCAACCTAGTGGTAAAGGTTAGGATAGAGAAAATCAAATAAGGAGATCAGATATAGACATTGAAGAGAGAAGATTTGTAATAAGCTTCATAGAGAAAGCTAAAGGATTAGGTACTAAGACATTCTAACTAGCATACTAGGGAGACTCTCTTAATAAAGTGGTTTTAATAGACCTTTTTAAATCTCTCAATAGAGTGCTTACTTCATTGTAAGTTTAAATCCTTTAATCAAGGTAGACTTAACAGTCTTGTAGTACTTTTAACTAAGCAGACACCTCATAGGGTAGATCATCAAAAGTGATCAAATTGTAGCCCTAATAGGCAAACTTTGTTATTGTAGTAGATTTGTGGGTGTTATCCCCACCCCAATTTTACCTTCACTTGGAGGGTTTCTGGGTTACCAAAATCTTTGTTTTATGAGTTTACATTTTCATGGTTAATGGATGTTATGCATTGATAGATTTTATTTCAATTTTATAGTTCATGATTATATGGTATGAGATCTAGATATGAGATGTAGTAGGAATGAATGCAATTAATCTATTTTTTTTTCAAGAAGTGAAAAGCTTTGTAGATCTTGATTCACCCCCTCACCACACAACCCCCCCTGCCCCCACCCCCAACCCACTCTCAGTATATTGTTTCCCAATAAGACTTCTGAAGCATGAGCATCCATTAGTGTATGAGCCATCCTATATCACCCAAAAATATGATTAGTGTTAGTTTTTGTTTAAAGCGTTTTCATTTTTGGATACCCATTTGGGTCAAATAGAGATTCCAACTCTCATAGTTTCACTATTGGTTATCTAAGAGTTTTTGAGCACATTGAGATATGTGCCAATGTAGAAAATAGGTTTTTTTGAAATTGAGCCATAATTATGATGAGTTGGAGGGTGTAAGTTAGAGGGATGATTATACTTGTAATACAAAGCACTTTAGAAAAAGAATCAGGTCAAAATGCTTTATAGTTTAAAATATATTGTAGTTTTAAGTTGCTTGGAGACCTCCTAAGAGCATTCAAAGTCAGATTTGAGGCACTAAATGGCCTTGTGCAGGCCTAAAAATTGAGGGATGAGAAAAGGTAGTCCATAGAGCTATAGATTGCTTGGAGGGCTTTCTAGAAATGTAAACGCTTTGTCAATCAGAATCTTAGATCAAAAGTTACGCCTCCCAAAACTTGGACTACCATTTCTAGATTCTTCTAATTTTACACCGACTTCTGACATGTTTTCTAGAACCTTTTGTTTTGGTAGTGGATGCCAAATGACATATTCTAAGATTTATTCCTAACCCTAAACATAATTCAGGATATTTAAGGTCACTTCTAGCATTGTAA
This sequence comes from Cupressus sempervirens, assembly GCA_028749045.1. Classification (NCBI taxonomy): domain Eukaryota; kingdom Viridiplantae; phylum Streptophyta; class Pinopsida; order Cupressales; family Cupressaceae; genus Cupressus; species Cupressus sempervirens. Next base: position 616,800,729 of record CM053786.1, on the reverse strand, counting down.
AGGTAGTTTTTGGTGGAATTTGGGAGAAGGTACTATGAGAAGGGTTTTCTCTAGAATTTAATAACATTGTAAGCCCATAGGACATGTCACAGAGTCTATTTTTGTTGTACTAAATGTAATATCATATCATTTCTAATAATAATATTCCCTCTTTCTTGTTGTGTTTATTTTTGTCTTGGATTGTGCCCCATCAAGTGGTATCAAACCCAATTTTCCTGAGTGTGTAGATAGAGTGCTAACTGTGAGGTAGTTTGTACCAAAACTATGTGGTTGTGGGTTTTGATATAAGAAGATGCATCCATAAAGGGAGCATGGTGGAAGGGCTAGAGTTTTTACTCCTAAGGTTAAAGCCCTCTAGAGACAAGTCTAGGCATTACAAGAGGAGATCCACAGAAGGATGAATGTTGCTATAGGTGATGAAAGTGAGGAAGAAAATGAAGAAGAAGGAAATATTGGTTAGGATGGGGAAGGAGATGGAGAAGTCCTAAATCAAGTGGAGGAGAAGATTTTTAGGGCCATTACCAAGCTTGGAAAAAGACCTAAAATTGATGTTGGCATACTTTCAGGAAATCTAAACCCAGATGAGTTGATCGACTAGATCAATAAGCTGGAGGAATATTTTGAGTATGAGGATATCAAAGACCTTGATAGGGTTAAGATTACAAAGGCCAAAATGAAAGGTCATGCCAAAATATGGTGGCAAGAGATTTAGTTGGAAAGAAACAGAAGAGGAAAGGAGAAAATCACAAGATGGGATCGCTTGGTGGACAAACAAAAGAAGAAGTTCATTCCTATTGATTATGAGCTTGATTTGTTCAAAAGATGCAAGGGTTAAAGCAAGTGGGAAATTTTTTCTAGGAATACATAGAGGAATTTTACTACATCCTTATTAGGGTGGGGCATGCAAAAGAAAACAAGGAGAAGGTTGCCCATTACCTTAGTGGGTTAAGACCTAGCATTCAAGTGGAGTTAAGTCTGGTTAGAATGACTAGCATTGAAAAGGAATACAAGTTTTCCTAGCAAGTTGAGGAGAAGCTAAACAAAAAGTTTGATGAAAGGAAAAGAGGGCATAGTCAAGGAGGAAGGGGTGGTGCTAGGTCATTTGGAGGCCAAAGTGAGAACCAGAAGAAAAATGAAGATGTGGGTACTAGCCAAAATTAAAGGAATGAGGGTTTCAACGGCTCCCACGATTAAAAGTTTGGAGATTAGAGAGGAAGAGGCATATGATGTGGAAAAGGTTTAGGAAGAGGAGGCTTTCATGGTACCTATTTTCATTGCAACAAAAATGGTCATTATCCCTTCAAATGCCGTCAACACTAAGGAAGGATAGATAGGAGAGTTAATGGTCAAGCAAGGGTTGCTCATGTCGATGATGATGCACAACCATCACATTCAAAGGATGATGAAAGGGTCTTACTGAGTAGTGAGACTCAACTTGGACAAAGGAAGAGTTTGTTTTGTACCAAGTGCAAGTACTAGGGTAAATGTTGTGATGTGATTGTTGATCGTAGAAGCATTGAAAACTTGGTGTTAGAGGAGATGGTCTCAAAGCTAAAGCTCAAGAGGGAGAAACACCTCCAACCCTATCAGATTGCTTGGGTGCAAGATGATCATAAGGTCCTGGTTAGTGAGCAATATTTGGTAAAAATCAATATTGGGAGTTACAATGATGAGGCTCTCTGTGACATCATTCCAACGGATGTCTACCATTTGTTGTTGGGAAAGTCATGGCAGTTTGATAGGCATGCTATACATGATGTTCATGCAAATACATACTCTTTGAAAAAGGATGGAATTTTCCACAAATTGAAGCCCTTGATAAAGGAGGGTGAAAAGGTATGCAGTAGTGCTAGAGTATGTCTTGTTGATGGAAGCGAATTTCTAGATGGCATGAAACATAAGCATATGTGTTGTGCTTTAATTCCTAGAAAAGATAAGGAAGGTAGTAGTGAAATTCCATTTGAAGTTTTAGGTCTATTAAGTGAGTATGGAGATGCCATCTTCGATAATGTTCCAAAAAGGTTGCCACCAATAAGGCAAATTAGTCATCAAATAAATTTAGTCCTTGGAGCTAGTTTTCCTAACAATCCTACTCATAGGATGACTCCTATTGAGACTGAGGAGCTAAATGAACAAATTCAGGAGTTGTTGAGGAAATATTTAATTCAAGAGAGCCCAAGCCCATGTGTAGTACCTATAGTACTAACACCAAAGAAGAATGGAGAGTTGAGAATGTGTATAAACTCTTGGGCTCTAAATAGAATATCCATCAAGTACTAGTTTCCTTTGCCAAGAATGGATGATCTTATGGACTGTTTGAGTGGATCTCAATACTTCACCAAGATAGATCTCAAGAGTGATTATCACCAAATACAAATATGAGAGGGAGATGAGTAGAAGACTCCATTCAAGACTAAGGAAGGTCTATATGAGTGGTTAGTCATTCCCTTTAGACTGACCAATGTGCCAAGCACCTTCATGCAGCTTCTGAATGAGGTATTAAAGAGATTTTTGGAAAAAATTGTTATTGTCTATCTAGATGATATTTTGATTTTTAGTTTGTCTTTGGATGAACATTTATTGCACATTTTTAGTTTCCTTCAAAGGTTGAGGGAAGAGATATTGTTGATTAATTTGAAGAAGTGTAGCTTTGTCAAAAGGGAGTTAGTCTATTTGGGGTTTGTTGTATTAGATGAGGGTCTAAAAATGGACCCAAAGAAGGCGAAGTTCATCTTGGAATGACCTACTCTAAGGTCTACCACTGAGGTGAGGTCATTCCATGGTCTGGCTAGTTTTTATAGGAAATTTTTAAGGAATTTTAGTAGTATATGTCCACCCCTAACTAAAACAATGAGGGGAGATATAAAAGAGTTCAAGTGGACTACAAAAGCTACTAGGAGTTTTGAATTGTTGAAGAAGAAGGTGATAAAGCAACCTGTGTTAGCACTTCTTGATTTCAACAAATTGTTCTGGGTGGATTGCAATGCTAGTGGTATTGCTATTGGGGCTGTGTTGAGCCAAGAAGGTAAGCCTATTGCCTATTTCAATGAAAAATTGAATGATGCAAAGAAGAAGTATTCAATTTATGATTAGGAGTTATATGCAATAGTTTAGGCCTTAAAGAAATGGAGGCATTATTTGTTTCCAAAAGAATTTTTTTTGTATACTAATCACTAGGCATTATAGTACCTAAATAGTCCAGGTAAATTGAATCAAAGACATTTAAAATGGGTAGAGTTCATGCAAATCTATAGATTTGTATTGAAACATAGAAGAAAAAGGTCCAATAGGGTTGTAGATGCATTAAGTGGGAGACATTTGTTGCTAATAGTAATACAAGCTGAAGTGGTTGGGTTTGATGAACTCAAGAATCTATACCCTAAGGATCTTAACTTTGTAGAGGCTTAGAAGGCTTGTAAAGAACTTGATACTCTAGATAGGACCAAGTGGCTTGATTACATGATTTAGGATGGTATGTTTTTTAAGGGAAGTCAATTTGTGTATCCCAAGGAGTTTCATGAGGGAGAACTTGAACAAGGAGAAGCATAGTGGAGGGATGGAAGGATTCTTTAGTCGAGATAAGACCATTGCCATTATTAGAGAACATTATTTTTGGCCTCAATTATCACAAGATGTGAAGAATTTTGTGCATAGTTGTCAAGTATGTCAAACAACCAAAGGATTTAGTCAAAATATTGGACTCTATTAGCCATTGCTTATTCCATTGAAGCCTTGGGAGGACATAAGTATGAATTTTGTTCTTGGATTACCAAGGACACAAAGGAGTAATGACTCAGTATTTTTGGTAGTTAATAGGTTCTCCAAGATGGCATATTTCATTCCATGCCACAAGACTCATGATGCAGTGCATATTATAGATTTATTTTTGAGAGAGGTGGTGAGGCTACATGGTCTCCCAAAAAGTATTGTTTTTGACATAGATACTAAATTTGTTGGGTATTTCTAGAGGACTTTGTGGAAGAAGTTGAAGACAAAATTGAAGTTTAGTTATGCACATCATACATAGATTGATGGATAAACAAAAGTAGTGAATAGAAGTCTAGGCAATTTTCTAAGGTGTTTAGTAGGCGGTAAGCCAAAGAGATGGGGTTTGATTATACCACACAAAGAATTTTCCTACAATAATTCTATAAATAGGAGTATTGGTAGATCACCATTCCAAATTGTGTATGGGAGTAGTCCAAGGACTACATTAGAGCTGAGGAAGATGGAGCAAGGGGAGTGGACAAGTGCTAAGGTAAAAGACTTTACTAAACATGTCAAGAACCTACATGAGGAGGTGCAATCACATATTACCAAGATGAACCTATAGTATAAGGCTAGGGAAAATCAAAAGAGGAGACACAAGGAGTTTCAAGTTGGAGATCAAGTTATGGTATATTTTAGGAAGGAACGATTTCTAATGGGTACCTACAACAAGATGAAGATGAAGACATTTGGCCTCTACAAAATTTTGAAGAAACATGATTCAGGAAATGCATAGGAAGTGGAGTTGCTAGATGAGATTCACATTTCTCCTATTTTCAATATTTTAGACTTAATAGAATATCATGGTGATGGTGTAGATGAGGAGTTGATGTTGGAGCCATGTCCAATTCTTACTTCTACAAAGGAAGAGATTGAAGAAGTTTTGGATAGTCGTGTGGGCCAATGTACCAGAAATAGGCAATATGAAGAATACTTGGTGAAGTGGAAAGGATGACCAATAGAAGACTCAACTTGGATATTTGCAATGGAGGTTTCCCATTTGGGTTTTTCTCTACTATCTATAAAGTGATAGGGTCACTTTTCAATCTACCCTAGGTGTCTGATGGAGGAGCATCCAGTGGTGTAAGGGCAATCTTATATCACCCAAAAATATGTTTAGTGTTAATTATATTTAAAGTGTTTTCATTTTTGGATACCCATTTGGGTCAAATAGAGATTCCAACTCTCATAATTTTACTATTGGTTTTCTGGGTTAGAGTTTTTGAGCACCTTATGATACGTGCCAATGTAGAAAATAAGTTATTTTGTAATTGAGAAATAATTATGATGATTTTGTGGGTGTAAGTTGGAGATCTGATTATAATTTTATTTTAAATCACTCCAAAAAAAGAATCAGGTCAAAAGGCTTTACAGTTTGAAAGTTATTGTAGTTTTAAGTTGCCTGGAGACCTGCTAAGAGCACTTCAAAGTCAGATTTGAGGCACTAAATGGCCTCGTACAGACCCAAAAAATGGGGGATGAGAAAAGATAGTTCATAGGGCTATAAAACACTTGGAGAGCTTTCCAAAAATATAAAGGGTTCATCAATTGGAGTTCCAGATCAAAAGTTATGCCTCCTAGAAGTTGGACTACCATTTTTGGATTCTTCTAATTTTACATTAACTTTTGACATGTTTTCTAGAACCTTTTGTTTTGGTTGTGGATTCCAAATGGCATATTCTTAAATGTATTCCTAACCTTAAATCTAATTTAGGTTACTTAAGGTCACTTCTGGCATTGTAAAGGTAGTTTTTGGTGGAGTTTGGGAGAAGGTACTATGAGAAGGGGTTTCTCTAGAATCTGATAACATTGTAAGCCCATAGGGCATGTCATGGAGTCTATTTTTTTGGTACTAAACATAATAGCATATCATTTTTGATAATAATATTCCCCCTTTCCTATTGTGTTCATTTTTGTCTTGGATTGTGCCCCATCAACTTCCAACAATATTTTAGTAAGGAGCATCAATAGATCTGATTAGTTTATATGATTAAGCTTCACATTTCCAAAATTTGCAATAGCTAGCTTTTCACACACATTTAAATATTTTGGAAGGGTTATCTCAAAAGATGTTAATGATTACAAAATTCACCCAAACTTGGATATTTTTTAGGGTTCCATTATGAAGACATCAAAAATTATAATTAATATATAAAAAAGACATCAACAATTCTGAAATTCACAACAACTAGAAATTCACACAAGTTTGGCAACTTTTCAAGGGTCTCACTATGAATATATCAACAATTTTGGAATGCAAAACAACTAATAATTCACAGAAATTTGCAACAACTATGAATTCATGAAAATTCAAATATATTCCAAGAGTTTCTTTCAAAAACACTAAATCATTCATCCCAAACAAAAAATAGACATGGGAAAACCCTAACCAAGCAAAACTTGACAAAAACAATATTTCAAATCTAAAAATATTTTAAATTCACGGGATTTACATTCTAACAAAAATTGAGCACATTCAATATCAAAACATAATCCAAACTTGTGTCATCCAAAACTAGTATTAGAGCCATCTAAAACCAAAACCAGAGCCATCCAAAAGGTAGTGAGGTGTTTTTGTGGTTTTACTTTTTTTTGATTGAAGGATTATTTTTACATTTTTCATGAAAATGAAGATTTATGTGGTGAGGAAAATGAAATAGAAATGACCATTGAAAAATATATTAGTTAAATTTTGGTAATAAGATGATGACAAATCCAATTAATTCTTGCATCTCCTTAAGAAATTTAGTCTTGGGTAGAGGAAAATAACAAACCTTTTATAGCTTTTTAGAGTAGAAAATAGCAGAAACTTTAGGCAAACATGAGATGAAGCAGTAGACAACTAGTGAACATACAAAAAACTAAAGGAAGTAAAAGCACGAGCCTACAAATGCTATGGAGACAACAAAACAATAGAAAGGCTATACATGTATACCTTTAAGCGACCCCCAAAATCACGTGGTCATATAGTTGCTACCTGTATGATCTATGAATTTTAAATAAAATAAAGTATTTGTATCTAATTTTTATTGTAATATATCTCCTTTTTTAAATGATCTAGAGGATACGTAATAGAGTGATAGGTATCACAACTACATCAAGCAAGGAAAACCCACTTGCCAGTTGCTCCTTTTGATCATCCCATTGTAATGGATGACATAAAACCTTGGTATATGGAAGAATTCTATAATAATTCTAACCCCAAGGCCCATTCCTTGATGTCACCTCTTCTCTTTCATTGGATACTGTGAAAACACTAATATGCCCTTGCTTAAGGTAACTCCTGATCAACTTCATAAACTTCAAAAAGTATATTAGTTGAAATTGAAATTTTGAAAGGATAAAGAAATATTCAGATTGGCTATAGAGGGGTAGTTTAATAACTAGTTAACTTGAAGCCCTAAACAAAAATTTCCTACAATGACAAGAACTAACAAACATATAATGAGAAATGTCAAATTGACCAATTCCTTATGCATGAAATAAAATGGGAAAATATATATATTTAAGAAAGAGGAAAAGGAAACACTATAGTCAAAGAGAAATAAGGGGATGCAGTAATAGAAAGGAGGAAATAAACATAAAAATAATACACTTAAGCATAAATAAGGTGCAAGATTTAACAACAACAATATAATATTAACGTGAAGTGACATAATAAACATTTCAGAGAATCCATCCATAATATGGAGCAAGAAAAACTAGACATATAAGTTATTTACATTTGGAATATATGTAGAAAATGTTAATATATCAACACCACTCATCAAATAATAAAGAGGACTACCATATAAATGGTAAAAGCATACTATGAGATCCTTCAAGAGAAGTCAAGGTATACACTTGGAATGGGGAGCCATACATAAGACAAAACAAATCAGATTTTAAGAAAGAGCTCATGTGGAAATAGAACTTTAAATTGTAGCTAAGGTAAAAGAAAGGTAAGTATAATATAAATTGAACATTCTTACTCTTTTTGTTATATAGGCAAATATTAAATGGAATTTTATATATATATATATATATATATATATATATATATATATATATATATATATATATGTATGTATGTATATATATGTATGCATTTGTATTTGAAAGATATTTATCTCAAATGATATTTAATGTTCCAAGTCTTACGTACTATATTATACTTATGAATTTAATAATATAATGCTATCATGGATATGAGATCCATTTGAATGATATTTTATTATTGATTTGAATATAGATATAAATGAATTTATTTTATTTTATTTGAGTAATATGAACATATGTTATATTTGTGATAATCAATATAGTTCCTTATATGAGGAATATTAGATTTTGGATAATATTTTATTAGCTTATAGAGCTAACACTATGGAGATTAAGGGGATTCATATCATGGGGTATGAGAGGCATTAAGGTCGCCATTTGACCACCATGATTAGAATTAATAGATAAGCTCCATATTGAAAAATATTCTAATGATGTCAACATATGCATATGTGATTGGCCTTGGATAGAGGATGTTCCATCCAAGAATAATCTTAAGGGGAGCACTCCCAATAAGATGACTAAGTAGCTAAGGGTTATGAAGCTTGATTAGGAGATGTCCTTAAGGTTGGGGTTAAAATAGAGGATATAATAGTATATAATTATGATTCTAACTATTTATTTGTAGGTATTACTTATCCCAAGCTAATCCTAATAGTAGGGACGTTACAAAATGCCTAAAAACAAGAAAGTTTCAACCAAAAATGAAAAAAATTCATCGAAAGTAGGGTATTCAATGGTGGATACACCTTCATCTAAATATGGCATTTATGAAGCTCAAATCTATGAGTCTCTATGGGTACCACCATTTTTCTTAGAAGAGGGAATATGATAAATCAAATTCTTGAAATGAAAATGACCTTTTGGGACTTATATATGTTTTGACCTAATTCTGAAAAGTGCTCCAATTGGTGTAAAAATTGTCCTCTTACCTAATTTTTTGACTGAGTCCATTTTCAAGATCAAAATCAAGATATGAAATTGTTAAAAAACTCAAAATTTTGATTTAAGTACTTTGGAATCAATGCAGTTGACAACTTGTGCAATCAATTATCATGATGCGAAATCAACCTCAGAACATAGTCAAATCAAAGTTTTATCAATTTCTTAAATTCAACATAAAAAATCAACTTTGGCCAACCAAGGTCAAAATTGGTCAACTAGACCTTAGATCATTGTAGAAAACACTCATAATTTTATGCAAATCAACTAAAATTAGATCATATCAATCTTACATCATTTAATCTCATTCTTCAATCAAATGTGTTAGATCAACTTTTAATCACAACATCTTTTGTTCTGCTCTTGAGGGGGCAGGAATGAATACATCATACAATTAATTTATCTATTAACCTAATCAAAACTAAAATTCCTCATTCATAGGGGCATTTCAGCACCAAGGGTATCTTAATTTCATCAAAACCCAGATCAAGCTAAGTACTCTGGGATCTATCTATATTTCTCTTAGCTTAATTAGAATTCATATCAATTGGAGGTTAATCAATCTCTTTGAATGAGTGGTCCCATAAGAATGTTGATCTTATTTTGGTTTTGAGAAGGGAATGACAAAACACTTAAGTCATTACTTATCTATTGATCTTATTTTGGTTTTGACAAGGCAATGACAAAACACTTAAGCCATTACTTATCCAAACTACGTATGTGCTGACTAAGTAGTGTATGTCAAGAAATATATATAGTTAGTGTCAAGAAGATGGCATGTGCCAAGCCACTCAAGTGCTGAGAAAGACATATATGCTGAGTGATTCATATTCCAAGTAAAATAGTGGATGTTGAGTCAGTCAGGAGTTGAGTTCCAACATTGAAGATGTAGTGAATGTTGAGTAGTAAAGCTTACATATGCCAAGTAAATAGTTTTGGACATACTTTTTTTTAATGGCATTAACTCCCATGTAAACTATTTTTGAGCTGACTTAAGGATTGTTTTATGATTCTAGAATATATATATATATATATATATATACATATATATATATATATACATATATATATATATACATATACATATATATATATATACATATATATATATATATATATATATACATATATATATATATATATATACATATATATATACATATATATATATATATACATATATATACATATATATACATATATATACATATATATATATGAAGGTATATTAAGAATCCCTATTTAATGCATACAACCAATCATATTAAGGGATGTTCTAAGTGGAAAAATGGGTTGATCATAATTGTTTATTCCTACCTAACCCTAGCTCACCTAAGTCCTCTTAAGGAAGGAAAACCCTAAAAAGTATGTGTGTGTGGATGACAAGACAAGGGAGAATGCTAAGTGTAGAGAGAGCATTATGGTGGCTAAGGAGGTTGTGAGAGAGATATGAATTGTAGAACCAATTAGAGAGAACATAATAGAGTAGTTAAATGATAGAAGAGATACATATGATTATGAGGGTCAAGCACACATCAGGAAAGATAATATGTAATATCTAGCAAAGAGGTGCTAATTGAAGGATCAATGCTAAAACATTCTAACCTAGAGTAGCCTTAACATGTTTCAAGTTCTAACAAACTTTTGTGTAAATATCTTAACTGAGTTCTTGTTTTATTGCAAGTTTAAGTCCTCTAACAAGGCACACTTCTAGCAGGGTGTTTAAAATCATTTAACAGGGTGAGACTCGTTGGTCTAATTTTTTACATAGTAATTTTTCTTAAAATCATGGTATAAAAATTAGATGTCAGTCTTTTGATTTGATCCTAGGGTTTCAGGTTTTGGGTCTTGTATTTTTGATATCTTTTAAAATTTGTGTAAAACACTAGGTCTTGCCCTTTTAAATTTATCTTGGCATGAAGTCTTTTAAAAGGAATTGAATATTCTTTTCCCACCTACTTTGGTTTCATTGTTGAGTCCTTTTTGGAAATATCTTGTCCTACCATTGGATCTTGTTTGGATCCATGAATGTCGCGTGCTTCTTATAAAAAGTTGTGAGGCTATTTTCTATAGTGATGTAGCAACCATCGAAAATATATGTTATGGTACTAAAAAATGAGGTTTGACACCAGAGAAAGTATATCAATTTGAAAGCATTATGGTCACGTGCTTTATCATAAGGTTGTCAATATCAAAAAAAATGCACGAGGAGCAATTCAAAAATACTGTCACTAGGATCCAAGTTTTTCCAGTGTGTCGCTACATCATGATCAAAAAATCTATGTTCTCTATTAGTAGCAACATAGTTAGTGCTCGGAATATAAAGAAATTGACAACTTTTTTTTACAGTTGATGCGATCATGGAACTCCCATGCAATTTCATAAATGTGCATGACCACATTCTTTGACAATAGTATTAATTGGTAAAATTTCAATTTGTCATATGTTCTCTGTCACCAGAATTTTGAATCCACCAAAGGTTGCTACATCGCGACTAGGAAAGTCATCAATTTTTTGGTAGCGACATAGCAAGTGCTCAGATATTGCAAAAGATGGTGTTCTTTAAAAATGGGCATTGATTTTGAGGATCTTGAGGAAGATATCTTGCAAACTATGCCTTTATTTCTGTGATAGTCATGTCATTTTTGGTTATTCTATTTTATTTTTCTCGGCATCAATTTTTGATGGGTTATTGGAAGTCGCTATGTTGCTACTGGAAGGTTGGTGATTTTTATCGATAGCGAGGTGATGACTAGCCAAAAAGTTGTGATGTATTGACAAATTTCAAAAAGGTGGGCCCCAAATAAGTGATTTGTCAAAAATGAGCTATGTAGATCAAATGACACAGTGGCATCCTACTAAGAATTTATATGCTAGAAGTTCTGTATCTGCCAAAGCTTGCTATGTCGCTACTAGAAAGTAAATGACTTTTTTCAGTAGTGATGTAGTGACCTACTTGAAAAGTAACAAACATGACAAAGCCAAGGAGGTGCGATGTCACTGGGGATTAAAGTAATATATATATGCCAACATGTTAAGCTAGCTCAACATCAACAATAATGATGGGGACACAACCCAAGCACAGAATGGACACAACAAGAAAGAAAATTTTTTATTAATTATGAAAATATGCTAGTACACTTAGTGTAGAGAAACAGACTCCAAAACATGCCCTATGGGCTTACAATAGCATAAATCTGGAGATAAATTCTTCTCGTAGTACCTTCTCTCAAACTCCAGTCCGAACTGCCTTTTACAATGCCAAAAATGTTCTTAAATAGACCCCGAAGGGTTAAGGATTAGGAATACATTCTAGAAAGTGCTAGTTGGCATCCACCAACCAAATAGAAGGCTCCAAAAGTTGCATTAGAAGTTGGCACAAAATTAGAATAATCCAAAAATGGTAATCGAACTTCCAGGAGACATAACTTTTGAACCGTAGCTTCGATTGACGAACTATTTACATTTTTAGAAAGCTCTTAAAGTGCTCTATAGCCCTATGGATAGCTATGCTCATCCCTAATTTTTTGGCCCTATTCGATGTCATTTAATGCTCCTAACCTAACTTTGAAGCATTCTTAGGAGGTCTCCAAAAATTGAAAAATTGTGATAACTTTCTAACCATGGGGCTTTTTGACTTGATTCTTTCTCTGGAATACTCTAAATTACAATTACATTCATCTAGCCAATTTTCACCCTCTAATTTATCAAAATTATGGCTCAATTAAATACTCATATTTTTTTGGCATTTACACGTATCCCAAGCTTTTCAAATACTCTAACCTAGAACACTAATAGTGGAACTGTGAGAGTTGGAACCTTTATTTGACCCAAATGGGTATCCAAAAATGAAAACACATGAAATAGAAACTAAGTCTAAGTACATTTTTTTGGGTGACACAGGATTGCCCTTATACCTGTTGATGCTCTTGCATCAAATAACTTGGACCCACGCCCCATGCATAAAACATATAAGGGTTTTTGATTGTTAGATTAAGCATGGATCAACGATACTCACTATCTTGCTATGAAAAGATGTGCACTTTTTATGTATAGTGAGGTAGCGAGTAAGGGACCCACCACATTTTCAAAGATTCATATAGTTCCCATGCCCTCATATTAACTTCAAATCTACGACTGTCACTATCTTGCTATGAAGAGTTGCACAAAGATTATGTATAGCGAGATAGTGAATGAGGGATCCACCATATTTCTCTTAATAATTGTATCAAATGTTTGCCACACAATCAAAGCATAATCAATGGTTATCATTATCTTGCTATAGCAAGATGCTCAAAAGTTATGTATAGCGAGGTAGCAACTTGATGACATGTGTGCCCAGTCATCACTTGGCCCAGATTGAAATGCCAATACTGAAGGAAAGGTATAGATGGAAGCATTTTATTGGCTTGACTGCTAGCATGTTAAGAAGAAAGGTGAGTCAGCCCAGTTTTTGTTCTTAGATTGTAAGATTTTTCGAGGATCAATGGTACAAATTTAAAAGGAAATGTGATGCCACTCTATTTTTCTATTTTATGCACTTACGATGAATGAAATCTTCACGTGTGAGAAAAAAAGAGTACAATATTGGAGATTTTGGCATTTCTAGTCTCACGCAAACAAAGATTTCATGTTATCTAAGTACAAGAGCCTACTAATGATATTGTGTTAAGCTTGACAAAGACATGAAGCAATCCTCCATCTATGCGTGAGAAATTGCAAAGGTTTAGAGAAGAACAAGTTTGGAAAATCAAGTAAGTACTAATATTATAACCTTTGTAGCATTCCAGTTCCTATGAATTATAGTCAAGATGCCTCCCAAGAAAGCATTTTTAGGGAAAGTAAATTATATGGATAGGAATGTTCATGATGATTTTCTAGAATTACTCCTAGAGTCCACCACCAAACCTGCACAGGTTAAGAAGTTAATTTCCTTAAAACCTAGGCTTAAGATTGTTGATGGCCTCTATGACAAAGGGAACTAGGTTAGGGATGCAACAAGTACACAAACTAGTCTTTTTTTGTTCAAAAAATGGTTTTCAAAGAGGAATTTATTTGTCCCACATGGTAACGTCTAGAATTTTGGTTTGGGAAAACTAGTAGTCCCAAGTGTTTTCATGGATTATGATTTGCTTGAAGCCATTACCAAGAATTATGACGAAGCTATTAGGGTGGTAAGAAGAATTGATGGCGTGCCTTTGATTTTAATTAGTCCTAAGGAAATTAGAGAGGTTTTTCACTTAGAGCCATTGTCAGATTATCATGTGCCAATTAATCTACCAAAACTAGAAAATGAATACAAGGAAATAAAGGATGTGACTAGGGGAGGTGCACTAAGGGTACATATTGGCACAATAGGAACTTTGCTAGTAATCACTGTAGCTTCTATGAAACCTTTTAAGAAGAGTCTTTTCAGTTCCTAGTCTGTAGAGATATACGAGACCTTGTGTCATGTTTTTGGTGAAGACAAGTAGGATTTTATGCCCGTTGGCCTTATGTATATGATGATTCAAATTGCCTCTTTTGGTGTAGATGTTATTTTTGATTTTGCTTCCTTTTTAGCTAAAGAAATCCATGTTGGTTTGGTTGGAATTGCCAAAGGGAAAGTGCAGAAGAACTTTGAGCACTATTCTCTATTGATGCACATGTTCTTGTTTAAAGGGGTGGCATATTTTGGTAAAGAGATGGAATTGAATAGAGAGGGGGATGGGGAAGCACTACCACTCCAGTTGTGGAGTGCAGATATGACCTAGGAGGTAGATAAGGCTAGTTTTGTTAGATTTGATAGGTATTTTGCCCCCAAATTGAGATGCCTCATATTAAGTGACAATCCCAAAATCCCCAAGGCACTAATGAATCTCATTAGACCTATGGATAACCCCCATAATTTTAAAGTATCACATAATTGGGGAGATATTATTCCTTATTCTATTTCTACTATTTTCAAAGTTTATGGTTTTAGGGGGAGCTGTCATGTATTGCCCTACCAAGTACCTTTGAAGGTGGGAATGGCTAAAGTATTGTGGCAATTAGGAGGAGTAGAGGAGATGTTTCTATTTAAAAGGCCACTAGGGTCAATTTTTCCTACTTCTACTGTGGTGCAATAGTTTGTGATTACCAAAGTGGGTTGGCTCTTTTTGCATAAAATTTTGGATCAATATAAAATGGCTGTCTCCCATCCCCATTTTTGTGACACTGAGGAATTTTTCAATTAGACCTTAAGACATAGGATTAAATTGGGACAGGTTAAAAATGACTCATATTGCCCAAAGGACATTATAAGGAATGAATTCTCATTACAAGAATAGGAAAGCAAAAAGGAAAAGTGGAGAGTCTATTCCTGGGTTTTAGAATTCATTCATTGTTTTGATAAAAAAATATGGTTCTCTAGATAATGCTAATACAAAGGTTGATAAAGTAAATAAACTCATGAATACCTTCCCTGAAATAATGGAAGCTATGAATGAGAAGAAATAATTTTTTATTGATTCATACCTAGATAAGGCTAGAGAGGTCATGAGGAGGTTGGATTTCACTCCTAATGTAGGAGTTGGACAAATAATTGTTCAAAGGAGGCCAGGCAACAATATAATTTAGAATAGAAAAACCACTAAAGATAAGGGCAAATAGATAGTGGAATCTACTAGTGCAGTCCTAGAAGAAAGGCTTCTTGAGCCATCCCCAAAGAGGGAAAAATAATAAAGGAAAAGAGTCCTCAAGTTGAGGAATATTCACCCACTCAATCCCCTTTGAGGATTGGAGAAGAATAGCTCACTAGTGAGAAAATTGAGCAGATGGGATCAAAAGGAGGTATTTTTATTACCCAAGCAGAGTTAGATGAGGGTAACCCTCAAGAACCTCCTCCACCAAGTTTGGATCTAACAATAGCTAACTATAGAGGCAGGGAATTGGACCCTATGTTAGAAAAAGCAAGTCATCAATTTTTGGCTGATGACAACTTTGTAAAATCTAGGGCTTTCCAGCAATTTGTAAGGAGGGTGAACATGAACAATTTTGAAGAAAGATGTAAAAGGTTGAAAATAGAGCATCTAGAAATGGATGAAGCCTCTACTGAGAACCAAACTAAAGAAGAAATGACAAAAGAATTTCAGTTGATAAGCCTAGAAGAGGGAAGACAAATGGTGAAGGCATCCAACATTTTATTATTACCAAATTGGGACATTGCTGATGCCTTAGTTTTCAATTCTGTTTCAAATAAATTGAATTTGCAAGATTGAAATAAAAAAGACTTCCAAGGTACTGCATTTATTGAAGATCAAGATGCATTGTTAGCTAGTCATTAAGAAGGGGATCTAGAGCCACATTATCTCAACCAGATGAGTCTAGATTGATGGGAAACATAATTGTAAGGAGAGTTGTTGAAACCTGTTAGGTACAGGTAGGACATTGGAATGTGGATTCATCCCAATTTCTTTTGGCCACTACTAAGAAGGAAGAATAGGCCATGATTGAATTATAGAGAAAATATGAAACAATTCTAGAGGCCTACAATAAAGAGGTTAAAAAGAGAATTGAGCTTGAGAACAAGCTAATGGGGAGGTCCACAAGGCCGAGAATAACATACGCTCACCCCCCAATTGAACCCTTCAAATCCACCCCCCTCATAGAAATACTAGATACACCCCAAAGGTCAGAATATTACACAACAAAAGGTTTTGAAGAAGAAAAAAGAAAGCTATGGGCATTACATGTGGAGTTGGAGGTGAAATATGAAGATAAATTAAGAAAGGCTCTCACATATTTGGGAGACAAAATTGAGTGGCCACTATTCTATGATCAATTGGCTAGGGTGATAAATATTTGGGAGGAATTGAAAGCAAGTGATGAGGCTTTAAAGCCTATTGTGAATAAGTGGGTAAGAAGGAGGAAAGAAATGACATTTTAATGTTATTTATCATAAAAACCTCCTATGATCAAATTGAGAAATTTTTTGATATTGTTTCTGATCTTTTTGATTTTGACAATAAGAGATTTCATTTGCAAAGAATAATAGTTGGCTACTTGAACAAGTACAAGAGCCAAAAGTTTAGTTTGTTTCCTCATGCCCTAGACAGGAGAAATAATTTGAAGAACAAAGATGAATGGGCCAAGGAGCTTCATGATTTATTTTGTTTAAGGATGAATAGGATTATTAATGAAACAAGGCATACATGGTGGGCTACCACAACTGAAGAAATAGTGAAACCCCAAATAGTCTTTGATTCTTCAAAACAAGAATTTGTTGATATTGACAGGGAAGCAAAATATGTTATAAAAAGGCAATGAGATATTCTATAGTTTGATTGGCCAAGTGATATAGTGTTTGACACATGGATGGTGGATATTGCTTCTAATGAGAAATTTTAGGAAGTTGGAATAGATGAAGATGAGATATAGGATGATGAGGTGAAAATTATTGACACATCAACACCATATATGAAAAATGAAGAAGGTGAAGGTCACCAATTAGCTCTAGTTGTAGGTACAAAAGAGTATGTGGATGTGACAGAGAAGCAATTGAGGGTAAAAGTAATGTTATCCATCCAAGGTGAAAATAGTGAAGATCCAAGGGTAAAAGTTGATTTAGAAAGACCACAAGACTCATCACTAGCCAGCCTGGTGGCAAAATATTTAGAAGATTCATAATAGTGATGGTGAAGCAAAAAGAGCCAGTAACTTGTTATGATATAACAGAAATGGGCCTACCAAGATATATATTGATGTGTTAGCTTTCTGTTACATTTAATTTTTTTTCTGGACACTTGTCAAATTTTCCAAGCTTGAAGCTTGTTGCATCTCACATATATAAGTGAGGTCCCAAGGCTTTAAAAAGGGTCCAAATTCTGATGTATTTTTTTTGTAATTGTCAAGAAATAGTATAGTCAATCCAGTTGTGTGTAGCTATTTTGAGTTTACCTTTAATTATTGTACTTTTCTAATATCAAATAGAAATGATAGTATCAACATGAATTCATGGGTTCTTCATCGAGTCTCTATTGGTTCTTGTATTAATCAGAAAAAGGATAATACAAAAGGGTATTTGCACTAGATCTGTGTCACTATTTTCTGTCTCCAATTCATGAGTTTATTAATTTTGAGATCATTTGAATAAGGTTCATTTGGTTGAATATAGTCTGAATGGGTCGTATATTGGTTTATTATTGCTTTTAATTTAAGGGATTATGCAAATGATCTAGTAGATCAATAAGATTCATGAGTTTATCAAAAGGATATCTCATAAGAATGGAAATAGGTGATTATAATTGATATATTCAATTACAAGTTAATTGAACAAGATCTCCTGCTAACAGTTGACTCTTTTCCCTTGTGGATAAAGCACTGCTCATACAAATCAAAGTTGTTAGAGAGTAAATTCTACTACTACATATCCAAACATTTCAATTTTAAAATCATTCTTGTTCCATTTTTTTTAGAGTTATAATGTTGGTCAGCACTCATTTATATTTTACTTCTGGATATTAGGTAGCGGCTATTCCCAGAAGTAATTCTAAATTTAAGGAGAATTAGGACCAAATCTACTTAAGAGGGATTATATGAATCAAAGAATATCAACAAATGGATAAATTGCACATGTGACAGGGATAGAGGATGAAAATCAGAATCAAACTAATATAGTCCTCATATATTAGTGGTTGTCTAAAGCATCCCCTATGTAAACCTGCGTTGGTTTTGTATAGCCTAAAGAGTAGCAAGCCATTGTGATTTTGTTGAAGTTGGTCCAAATGGTTTACACATAGAATTGCTGATAGGAAATGGCTATTCCTTAGATTGTGTGAGTATTATCAATTTGGTGTTGAAAATTTTGTGGTTCAATAGTTTAAAACACCAACAAGACCTAGTAACCTTTATAAGCCTTTAACATGATAGACCTTTCACAGGGTAGATCATAGTTTATGGTCAAAATTTTGTAACCTTCATTGGCTACACTTTATAGTTGCAATAGTAAATATTAGTGGGTATCATCCCCACTCCAATTTTAGCTTCTTATTGGAGGGATTTTTGGTAACAAACTGATTGTGTTATGTGTTATTTGTTTTATGCTATGGATGAACATGTGTAGCTGGCTTTTTTAATTTAGCTGATAAATTGTGAGATGGATGTGTGGTGAATTTTTTTATGGTTTAAGTTTTGAAGTGTTGATTCACCACCCAACCTGCCCACCCCTCCACCCCCCTCCCTTAGAGTTTACATTCCCATTATTCACTCCAACAATTGGTATCAAAGCCTTGTTCTCTGGAAAGGAAAGTTTTGCAACTTTGAGGAAAGATCTTGAAGATGGAAGTCTACAAATTGGGAAAGGTTATTGTGAACAATAAGATTAAATCCACCTTTCCCTACACCAACTCAATGAAGCAAGAGATGACTTGAAGTGCTCATTGAAGAGAAGGAAATAGATAGCTATTGAGGAAAATGACACACATTACCAAGAGGAAGATACTACTTAATTGTTTGCAAATGGAAACTTAAGTGAGTTCGATGTAGGAGGTGTAGATCTGATGGAAAAGAATGGTGCCCTAAATAAAAAGGTTGAAAATATTAAGATAGAACAAAAAGTCCAATCAGTCTTGCTATCTAAGGTGACCAAGAAAGAAAGGAAAGCTAAAGAAGACAAAGTCATGATTGAAGATGATAAAATCACATTTACCAATAGATTGGAAGAGAAGACATCAGAGGTACAGAGGATTGCTAACATGCAACTAGATATAATGAATTAATTAATTATTGGAAACCATGAGCTGAATAGAAAGGACATTGAAATCACAACCATGAAGTTACAGATTGAACAACTAAGAAATGAACTAAGAAAAGAAAAGGAATTTTCTGAAAGTTTCAACAAACCTAGTGAAGCCTTAAAATACTTTGAGAAATCGATGAGATCTCTTAGATCTAACAATGATACTACTAGATTGGGATACACCAGCATTGAAGAAGGAGAATCATCTAAAAGTGGTGAATAAAGAAACAACAAAGGGAAATAACTAAAAACCCACTTATCATAATTGTGGAAAGTTGGGTCATACAACAAATGTTTGTAGGAGCAACAATGCAAATTAGAACCCTAAGAATAAAATTCAAGGGTTACTATCATAAGTGCAACAAGTATGGACATAAATCATATGAATGCAGATCTAATGCCAATTGGACATCAAACAAGAAGACAAAGGTACAACACAATGGAAAATACTACAATTGGGATTACAATACAAGGTATAGTTATTAGTATTTTCAAGAGTATTGACATGTTTCTTAGAATTGCATTAGAACACATTTTAGAAGTGGTTATAGTAGATGGTTGAGTCAAACTACATACTTTAGCTATTTGAAGACTGGTCACATAAATAGAAACTACCCAACAAGGTCAAAGACACCAAACAATGAATTCAATAAAGGCAAGGAGAAGGATGATGTTGAGAAGGTTAAAGTGCAAATGAACAATACATGGAAGAAGAAGAAAGATTGCAACACATCAAGCTTAGATGAGGTCACTTCATCCAATGGATTAGGTGATCACATCACCCCCAACTAGGAATTCAAAAGGTATGTGTGGGATTGATATTTCAATGTTATTTCATAACTTAGTTCCAATAACCCAAGTTCTAAAAAGATATCATATGCATGAATTGAGATGCAATGCATTGGTTAGAACTTGGAAAAAATCTATAGTTTTGTAATTTTTCATGTTGTTGTTACTGAGTGATGGAAATATGTTATTAGTTTCCAAGCTTGCTATGGTTACCAAGCATAGTGGAAATCATTAAGCCAAGTGAGTAGAAATCCTATGATAGATGAGCTTATAGCTATATAAGCATTAAGAATTTATTGCCAAATACCAAGGGTTATATAGTTGATTTTTGACTCATTTGCATTCATTAGAGATTGAAGATTACACAAAGAACATAAAGAAAATTGAGGAGAAGAGACTCAAGTGTTTGCAAACTAGTTCAACTATTACTCATCATCATTTATTATATTCACAAGGTGATGTAGTGAGGTACAAATAACTAGGGCCAAAGTCACACACAACTATTCAAACCACCTGCACAGAGTCAACATGACAAAAATAATAATAAAACAAACAACTTAGGAGATAGAGGGCAAAAAATGCCTTCATTCATATGGTCATCCAAACATCGATTACATGCTCAACTATAAGGCTTTTTGGGTTACAACCATATATCAAATCAATTACAATCTAAGATCCTTGTCTCTAAGAATATAATGAAGGTCTCTTAAATATATGCATGACCACAAGTAATCCTGTTGCAAATATAATTAAATAAACTCTCATATTAAATGCTAGGCTAAGCTAACAGTCAGATCACATCAAATATCTAACACTAAATTAATTACAAAGGTTGGTCTCAATAGGAAATCACACATAGAAAACTCAACAAACAAAGATTCCAAAAAATACTGACACTCAATAGCCAAACAAACTTGACAACCACATGAACTCATAATCTAAGAAAAGTCAGCAACCACACAAATCCAACATCTAAAGGATGAGTTAGCAGACAAAGAACACTTGACAACCAAAGATAGTTTGCATCAACTATGAACTCAACATTAACCATGAAGCTTGACATCTACTAAATACTCAACAACCATTGAGAACTCAGAAATGCAAGACATTGCAACTCAGTAGAAACTAAGAAAACTAAAAATATGTAGCATAGTGGTACGAACTAGGATGCTCCTACATTAGACAACTAGGGTAGAAAGAAATGATTCTCCTAAATCATGCAAGTGTTATAACCCAAGCTAAATCCAACTCAGACTGAGAAATCTATGTAGCATCTTCACTAGGTCTATTTTTCCATTTTACCAAATACTCATAGTAGTCTTTTCCTCTTGTTCTCTTACCAAATTTTTGCTCTAGTAATCTTTCCACTTCTTCAATCTTCTTCTTAGAATAATAATCTAATACATTCACTTCATCTTCTAACTCATGATATTTGTATAAATCAACAACATTGAATATAGGAGATATATCCATGTCATCAGGTAACTCAAATTCATAAGCATTACTGTTGGTGTAAATAAGTATTTACTTATTACACTTACTTAAGTTTTACTTAGGTTAATGCATTATTTAATTATTTTGCATTATTTAATTATTATTTTAGGTGAGACATTTAGGAGTTTGTGAACTCTCATTGAGTTACGCAACTCTAATTAGGCACATGGTTTCTACAACACAGAAGTATGCATTATTCACTAAGTTGTCATGATGACAACACAGTTTTCTGCACTCCTCATTTAGCACATGTTGTCTACTCCACTGATTTTCGTGCTACACCATTGTAGTCTTATCCTCACATCATCGCACTTAATCCCGTGCTTAATGGAGGATAATCCATATTTAGTGGACATGTGCCTCGTTGTATGACATGTCATGGTGCTAACTTCTAGGCATTCTAGAAGCTCTCCTGAGGCCTTTATATTCAGGCACTCCTAGTGTACTCTTAACATGTTGGTTGTATCCAATTATTGAATGAATATCATCATTTTGATCATACTCTACCTATTTTGGTCTATTGTGTGCTATTGTTGAGTTCTTTTGTTCTTGGGTGAATTCTAGCCTAAGCCAAATTCTTACATGGTATCAGAGCTGAGGAGGATTCTCATCAAGTAGCCATTTGAAACCGTACATGCTTCAGCACCTCAATTTTGGAGGATCCGCAGAAATTGGGAGCGTCTAGAGCCAGATCTGACCTCTCCGTTGTGTCTGGAGTGCTGAATTGGTGAAGATTGACTATAAAATCGCCTATATTGGGTGAAAGTTGATTGTGAGGCAAAATTTTTTTGCAAACTGGCACCCGAAGGCACCGATTTGCAAATTGGGTATGATTTAATTGATCTGATTATTTAATTTTATTTTTAGATCTGTCTCTGTATTTTCTGAATTTGTTATTTTTGGAATTTTTCAAATTTTTTCGAATCAAAGAAAAATTTTGTGGCAGAACCGGGCCATCAACCCCCGGCCTGCTATATCTATTTGGCAGATTTTATTTATTAAATGTTGAGATAATGGGTGTTGCACACATTGCATAATATTGTTATTTTATTATTTTATTTTATTATGTAATGTTGTGCCTAGATGGACGTGCAACATGTAAAGATTCTCATGGAATATTCTTGATGAGTTGTATTGTAACATTGTGAAAATATTTTATGTAATTATTTAATATTGGGGAAAAGAATTAAATGCCCAATATTAAATGGGGGGTCAGTGGGTTAGGTAGCACATGGTTTTAGCACATGGTTTATGTAATACCACTTAGTGATTTTGTGGGACTTGCTACTATATAAGCAACCACAAGGGTAGTTGTTGTATAGAGAGTCACAAGGAGAAGACAAAAGGCAAGAGTTAGGTGGGACAAGGCTTGATAGGTTAGCCAAGGGAGCATTTGTGAAAGTTGAAAGCATGGCATGGGATGTGTGGATTCATGCTTGTTCACATAGTTTCTTCGGTTGTGGCTATGGCCATGAAGGCTTCCATGGTTGTATGGCAATGGTATTTTTTGCTAAATAATACATGATGATGGATGCTTTTGGAGGCTGGGTTTTTCCCTCAATGAGGGTTTCCAGGGTATATTTTGTGTTACATTTTGTGGGTATGTTTTCTATTCTCTTGCATGTGGATTTTAATTCCGTGTTTATTTTAGATCTATTATGGGTTATGTGGAAATGGTTATATTCTTTATTGCCAAGTTTCCTTACAAGTGGTATCAGAGCTATGGTTTTATTATTGTAACCCTAGGTTGAATCCATGGGAATGCATGAGAGGATAAAAGAAAAGGGCAAGATATATGAATGATTGCAGATCTGAGGGTTTTGGGTTTGCTGTTATGATGGGATGTTGAAAGATTTGGGCATGGGAAATTGTTGGACAAAAAGATTTTTTCGGATGTTTCATTTAAATGAGGGTTTTGGGGGTTAGCTTGTAGAAATGACCTCCTGGGTAAAAACAGACCTCACCATTGGATCCAGGTCGACATTTCCATAAAACTTGATATATAATATGCCCTAGTTTGGCCATGTTCAGAGGAAATGAAAGAGTTTTTTTGGTTTCAACCCATGATGGCCATCAAATTTAATCCCGTCAGAATTTTTGTCACTGAAAAAAATTAAAAATGAAAAATCGTATTGAAAATGGTAAAAAGACAGTTTTAGTAAAATGGCCATAACTTTCTCTCAGAATATCAAATTTTAGAGTTCTTATAGGCGTTGGAAAGCTAATTCAAAGCACTACAAGATGGTGTAGGTTTAGTTCTATAATTTTGAAATTTTGTCAGGTTTTGAGAGCCCTAAAGTTAGATGTTATTTATTTTGAGCACGGATTAGGGCATAACTTGGGCATACGAAATCGGATTTTTGACTTCGAGTAGTCAACGGAAAGCTCTTAGAGAGCTCTACACATTGGTTCAGATTTGGTGTAGGTTTGGCATGATTTATTTATTGATATATTGATTTGAACAATTTATAGGTATATTTTGACTATGGTAACATTATGAGTTTATGGCATTGGAGATTTAAGTTTTGATGTCATTGTATACTCAGTTCATATTTCAGATTGGTCTCATGATGATATAGTTATCAGTGTTTGGTTTGGATATGTATGATGACTTGTTGGGTCTACAAGTTGTGCAGTGTTGTAAGCGGTCTATACTTACAGGTTGCATTTATAGCTTGGTTATGGGTTGTCTTTGCCCATTGATCTTTCATTATTGATGCATATTCAGATTGGTGGCTTGGATTTGGGTTGTCTATGCCCTAAGTCACATGATTTACTATTTTCTTCATGTAGAAGGGATGAGATGTTGTTACCAGGTACAGTCATGGTGGAGGACCGTGGTTGACTATTTTATGCTGACAGGTTGGACATACTTTGAGAGCCAGATGCTCAGTTCATGGATGTGATCATGGTGTCATAGATTTTGGCATGACATGATTGGTTATACAAGTACATCCTTGATGTTCATTAGCTTGGATTCTTAATTCAGTTATGGTGGTATATCTTCTTGGTTGAGGATCATAGTTATTTAGTTTCTTTTGAGGAGCTCATGATGTGCACTTTGAGTTCTTTGATGGTTTGATGCCTTAGTTGATTCTCATGGTTAGAGGATGGGTTTTCATCATGATGTCATGGATAGCTTGGATACACGGTTTAGTGGGAGCTTGTGACAGTGATGGGGTGACAGTGCAGGATTAATTCCTAGTTTGGTTTATATCTTCTTGGTTTGGAGAGGATGGATTTTATGATTCCATAGGTGACTTGGTACCACGGTTGAGTGGGAGTTGTTGGCATTGATATATTTATTGAGTGTTTGCAGATGTTGGAGGTTTGTCTTAGATCCTGTTGCTGCAGAAGCGTCTTTGACATTTGCATGGTGCACTTGTTATCTTCATGGTGTGTGGAGATGGTTCTTCATGGTGTGTGGAGATGGTTTTCTTCATGGTGTGTGGAGATGGTTGCATCTTGAGGACTCACAGGGTTCTTGGCAAAGGTGTGGTTTATGCTATTATTTCACATGTTATCCTTGGTATGAGGATGGTTTCATTATTATGTCATGGTATACTCTTGATACACATTTAGAGTTGTGACATGTTATGGTGTGTTCATATGGAGCATGTTATCTCTTTAGTTGAGATGGTAAGATCATGTTGTCATGTTTATGTTCCTGAGGCCATGGTTGGAACTTTGACATTGATCTTGGTTTAGTTTCTTGGTATTGAGTACACTGATCATAAGCTGGATACTTCATGATATTGCTATGTTGCATTTGGAGTTGGCATGGATTGATTGGTTATAGGTGCTCATGGATACTTAGAGACGGTGGTGACGCTGATTTCTCTTGGATTAGAGAAGTATTTGTTGGGATGGTTGATGGTTTTAGCAGGAAGTCTGAGGGGCAGTCACCTGATATGGACTTGAGAGGAGATTGTTCTTAGATGAGTCTTGGTTGGAGACTTGGGTATCTTGATGAGCATTCTCATTCCCCACTCTTGGTCTACTCGACGGTTTGCTACTTGAGAGGTATAGCCCATTGGTTTCTCTCAGTTGCATTATATTTATGCTTGTCTTTCATGGATATGGATCTTGAGCTATGGTATATGACTTAGTTCTGGAGGGTTCATTTGAGAGATGGTTTAGCATTGGTTATCTCCATGTGCATATGTTTTATGCTGGTTGAGTTTGGGAGATGGTTTTATATTTGGGCATATTCCTTGGATTAGGAATGATTTTATTGAGTTTGATCTTCTTGTGAGAGGCTTACATCCATGATTAGTTATATGGTATGGTTTGGGTGTTGTTGAGGCTTCTTGCTGGGGTTTTATGGAGGAGATCATACTTGCACAGTTTACATCTAGAGGTGTGTGTAGAAGGACATGATATAGGTTATGATTTGCATGGTTTCTTTAGTCTTGATTATCTTCCTCGATGTTCAATTTTTCTTACATTGGATTTGAGATTGGTTAGAGATTGTGATCACTGGTTTGTGCTCATGTATGTCATGTGAGAGATGACATGGCTATTCCTTTATCTCTTTCCTCTATTGGTTGTGGTGAACTTGGGAGACTGTTGGAGACTTGTTATGAGAGTTGTTCTTGCAGGATATCAGTTTACGTGTTGTGGATGTCCTTGATACTACATGGATTCACTTCTTTGAGATGTGTTGAGTGGATTGGTTATAGATTTGACATTATCTTTTGCAGTGGGAGCTTCTTGGTATATATGTGGCAGGTATTGCTCTTGAGGCTTGTGATTGCAGGTTACAGATTGGATATGTTAGTGATATGAGATTCACTTGTTATACCTTTGAGGTATGGATAGTTGGATGGGTTTGGCACTTGTTGTGGGTGCTATTTCAGCTATGGATATTTTGACAACTACGGATACATGTGATTACCTTTGGATCAGGTTATTGTGCTTGGAATTTCAGTTGGTACAGGATTTTATGATCTTCTAATGCGACAGGTTGGGTGGTTTTCTCTTTGGATGGCTTCTATGTATGTCCAGTGGGAGTGGCATAATAGGAGGTGAGATCATTCATGTTTGAGATGCTGGATACTTTGATTTTTTGTTGCGAGTACCAGGATGGAGCACTTGATGTATTTTGATCCATGATGGTGGATATGCTGGGAGGGATTGTTCCCTTGTTCATTTATGTGGCTATGGATTGACCCTATGCAATGTATACAACAAGTGGGAGATTGTTGAGATAATGGGTGTTGCACACATTGCATAATATTGTTATTTTATTATTTTATTTTATTATGTAATGTTGTGCCTAGATGGAAGTGCAACATGTAAAGATTCTCATGGAATATTCTTGATGAGTTGTATTGTAACATTGTGAAAATATTTTATGTAATTATTTAATATTGGGGAAAAGAATTAAATGCCCAATATTAAATAGGGGGTCAGTGGGTTAGGTAGCACATGGTTTTAGCACATGGTTTATGTAATACCACTTAGTGGTTTTGTGGGACTTGCTACTATATAAGAAGCCACAAGGGTAGTTGTTGTATAGAGAGTCACAAGGAGAAGACAAAAGGCAAGAGTTGAGTGGGACAAGGCTTGATAGGTTAGCCAAGGGAGCATTTGTGAAGGTTGAAAGCATGGCATGGGATGTGTGGATTCATGCTTGTTCACATAGTTTCCTTGGTTGTGGCTATGGCCATGAAGGCTTCCATGGTTGTATGGAAATGGTATTTTTTGCTGAATAATACATGATGATGGATGCTTTTGGAGGCTGGGTTTTTCCCTCAATGAGAGTTTCCCAGGGTATATTTTGTGTCACATTTTGTGGGTATGTTTTCTATTCTCTTGCATGTGGATTTTAATTCCGTGTTTATTTTAGATCTATTATGGGTTATGTGGAAATGGTTATATTCTTTATTGCCAAGTTTCCTTACATTAATAAGCAAGGTTCATTTTTAACATGCAGCATACATACATTCGCGGGTCATACAACATTTAAATACTCTGCAAATCTTGCCTAAGATCCAGCGTCTCAAATCTGGCAAGCCAATCTCACAGCAGCCAGCCCTGATTCCGACGGAATCAATCCGAACACACTGGCTAGGCTTTATTTTATTTGAAACCTGCGACAACTGTATTTTAAACAACACCCATTCCCAACACCCCACGCATGTGGGATTATAAAATCCATCTTTGGCAAGGCAAACTCATCATCGGCAATGAAAAAAAAATACCGACGATCGCACTGAAATCCGACGACCACACGGTGAACATTGGATCGCAGACACAGCTGCGATAGTCCACATTGGATGCACGGTTAGCCCTGCTGACTCATTGCTGCATCACTCGGCCAAGTCAACAACCCTGTTTGCAACACCCAATCTCCTACAGACATGTGTACATCATAGAGCAAGAATTTTTTGTACAATTTTGTACAGTATGAACGCTCACGACATCTGCCACATCATCTAGTGGGGCATAAATTTTGCTGACATCATCATTTTGCGAGTCCAAAATTAACGCCCATCTAAACATCATCACAAGCCATTTTATAACTGCTATGATGGCCGAATGACCATCAAATTTAACCCCATCCTTTTCTGGTGCAACCCCTCACCATATTGATTTTGGTTTTGGCAGTCCAACTTCAAGAGGCCATAACTTGCACATCCGAACTCCAAATCAGATGCAATTTTTTTTGAAATTGGGTAAAATTTTCCTACTTTTTTAGTGGTGTAGCTATTTTTTGGTTTTGGTGCACGGATTTTTTAGAATTTGCATTTTTTGGTGATTGTACCCAGATAATCCTACATTTTGCAACTTCAAATGCTCTGTACAGGCACATCTGTAGTCGAAAACACGTTCTATTTTTTTTGAAAGTGCATATTTTTTTGTCTACTTTTTAGATCTGCTATCAGATTGTAGTGTTGTGTGGAAAAAATTGACACTTTCAGCAATAGGGCCTTTCTTTGCTTTGTAATGCTTCAGTATTGTAGCACATTGTAAAGTTTCAGATTTGTACTCTATTGAGAAGTTGTAACAAGAAAAATTAGAAGTCCATGAAGGCCTAAATTGGCAAGTGGCCCATTGTAATTGCACTACTGATAAAGTGCCCAAAGCATCTATTTTGGGGGGGTTTCTTGATTTAGTGAAAAGGGGGGGTATTCTTGGTGTTGTGTTCTCTCTTTTCTGCAAATTTCTTTCATTTTTCTGCATTATGGTCAACTTTAAGTTTCCTAAGTTAACTCCTCATAACTATGCTATGTGGTCTATCAAAATGTTGTATCACTTAATGCATAATGGAGTTTCACAATATGTAGATGGTACTCTTCCTAAACTAGCAGGTGATAATGTATCAACAAGTGAAATTTCTGAATGGGTAGCAATGGATAGAAAAGCCCTAGGTGATATATGTTTGGGGGTAGATGATAAGATCATGTATCAAATCATAAAATGTACTACATCCAAGGAAGCTTGGGATACCCTCGAAAGCCTTTATGGTAAAGTGTCTGAAGAAGATGTGTTTAAAATAGAAGATGAGCTAGTTTCCTTAGATCCTAAGTCATATGACTCAATATAGGACTTCATCATCAAGGTGAATGAATTAAGGACAAAGCTTACTGATTGTGGGAATTCTATCAAAGATGACAAACTAATCTATCTTATTCACAACAAGCTGCCATCCGAATATTCCACATTTGTATCTTCTTTTAACACCTCAAAGACTACCTTAGGGTCTACCTACAAGAAAGTAAATTTTGATGAATATGCTAAACTATTGGATGATGAAGAAAAGAAGTTGAAAATAATGGGGATTCTCAAATCACCTCAGACCAAAGCATTGGTGGCCAATGAGGGTTCTCAACATTCAGCTGGACAATCTTCAAATAAAGGAAAGGGTAGGAAGAAATGGAAGAGCAATCTGAGGATGCAGAAAAGACAACACCACAATCCAATCAACAAGGCAAGTCCTCGAATTCCAACAAGAAAGGGGACAACAATAATAAGGAGAAGAAGAAGTGTGCTTATTGCAAGAAAATGGGTCATGAAGAGCATGATTGCTATCTTAAAAAGATTGATGAATTGACCAACATCATGAAGAAACATAATGTTCCATTGCCTAATGCTTACAAGGAGAAGGGATCTTCTTTAGATTCAGAGAAAAAAGGGCAAGCACTCATGGCTAATGCAAACTCTTTGAAGGAATGGATATTTGACTCAGGTGCCTCATATCATATGGGTTCTTCAAAGGGGGATTTTTCTTCATTGAATCTCTCAAGGGTACCACACATCTTCATGGGGAATGATAGTAAAATGGAAGTTGAAGGAAAAGGAAACGTGGAAATGGAAAATGGAGAGTTTCAAGAGGTTCTCTATGTTCCAAACCTAAGTTCGAATCTCCTTTCAATCTACCAAATTACTCACCTTGGAGATGGACATAGAGTTGAGTTCCTTCCTGACTCAGTTCAAGTGCACAGTCTTAAAGATAATTCCTTGGTTGTAGTAGGGAAAGTGAATGATCACAAGAGGTTGTACTCTTTCTCGCATTTTGTGCCCAAGACTCCTTCAAAGGCCTTGTTATCTCAATCACATTCAAACATGCAATTATGGCATGAGCGGTATGGTCATCTTGACTATCACTATCTTTAGCAACTTTGCACATACCACATGGTCAAAGGTCTACCTCAAATCAACTTTTCTAAGGGTAAATGTTCATCAGATTTAGTGGATATGCATCCAAAGGGGAAGTTACAAAGAGGGAAGTGTTCTAGAGCAACAAGTGTTCTTCAAATGGTTCACATGGTATTAGCAGGTCCTTTTGCATTAAGCCATGGTTTCTATATACTTACATTAGTTGATGACTTTTCAAGCTTCACTTGGGTCTACTTTCTGTATAGTAAGGGTGAAGTTTTGGACGCATTTCTAGACTTCAAGGCTCATGTAGAACGACAATCCAGAAAGGCCATCAAAGTACTCCTCATGGACAATGGGAACATGGATGTGAACAAAAGACTTAAGGATTTTTGCAGACATGAGGGCATTGATCTTCAGATTCCTTCAGCATTCAATTCGCATCAGATAGATGTTGCAGCATTGAGGATCTGAACTCTTAAGTCTATGGCAAGTTGCATGATTCATGCCAAGTCTCTAGATCCATCATTATAATTCAAAGCAATCTCAAGTGCCACTCACATTCTTAATCGTTCTCCTCATCCAACCTTAGATGGCAAAATTCCTTTTGAGGCATGGTGTGGTAGAAAACCTATTGTGACACACTTCAGAGTCTTTGGTTGTCCTGCATGGGCAAATAGATCTTCCAGGGTTCACAAGGCACAAACATCTCAGCCTTGTATTTTCATTGGTTATGAAGACAGTGTGAAGGCATATAGACTTCTTGATCCTGAGACACATCAAATTTTTGTGGAGAAGGATGTACATTTTGAGGAAAGTTCTCCGAGCTTGTCCTCTACTCATCTTCGCACATCATACAATGTGGATACTAATAGTGACACCAGCGATAGTGCTTCAATAGCTTCAGACACGTGGAGTTCTATCGACAGATACAGTGAGCGGTCACTTCATCAGTTCAGTCCGCATGCATACATCGCCACAGTGATAGGTCTAGAACAGCAAGGTACTTTCAGTCTTCTAGATACAGGTTTAGTGATAGATTTGGGGGACAGTATTCATGATCTGCCTCTTCTTCTTGATGCAGAATTACCTTCTTTAGGTGTCACGAGGGTTTTAGACTCTCTTGTTCATTCTCTACATGATCGATCCTTACAGGTTGAAGTGAATGTGGATTCTTATGATCAGCAGTTGCAACAGGGTTCTTCATCAGTTTTAGGGATAGACAGTTCTTTGGGATAGGTTCTTTAGCCAGTTGAGCAAGTTTCAGAGACATCACTTATCCATGGGATTCTTTCCACACATAGCGGAAGCGTCTCATTTGTACCTTTGGCTTTGTTTCTTCCTAAGGGGAGGAACACCATTCTGCAGTCTTGGATCAGCTTCTTTATTGGAGCGTTCACTGTTCGGCATTCTTCTTTGGGGGGGGGGGGGGGGAGCCCATTCTGTCTCTCTACCTCTTCTCATCATTCTCTTATGTATATATTGGATGTATGTCATAATGGGGGGGTCTTGATTACTCCATCCATCCATGCATCCTTCTTTATCTCTCTTTTTGGGGGAGGGTTTTTCCCATGAGGTTTACCCTCTTTCCCCACTCTATGGGAGATTGCATATCATTATGTACATGGGTACCTAACATGGCCTAGTAGCCGGGACCCATCTTGCATTTCATCCTAGATTGTGTAAGCTTAAGGACATTCCCATAACTTGCACTTAAGGGGGGGTGTTGGTGTAAATAAGTATTTACTTATTACACTTACTTAAGTTTTACTTAGGTTAATGCATTATTTTATTATTTTGCATTATTTTATTATTATTTTAGGTGAGACACTTAGGATTTTGTGAACTCTCATTGAGTTACGCAACTCTAATTAGGCACATGGTGTCTACAACACAGAAGTATGCATTATTCACTAAGTTATCATGATGACAACATAGCTTTCCACACTCCTCATTTAGCAAATGTTGTCTACTCCACTGATTTCCGTGCTACACCATTGTAGTCTTATCCTCACATAATCACACTTAATCCCATGCTTAATGGAGGATAATCCATATCTGGTGGACATGTGCTTGGTTCTATGACATGTCATGGTGCTAACTTCTAGGCATTTTAGAAGCTCTCCTGAGGCCTTTATATTTAGGCACTCCTAGTGTACTCTTAACATGTTGGTTGTATCCAATTATTGAATGAATATCATCATTCTAATCATACTCTGCCTATTTTGGTCTACTGTGTGCTATTGTTGAGTTCTTTTGTTCTTGGGTGAATTTTGGCCTAAGCCAAATTCTTACAATTACCACTGTCAAACTTCCTTAAAATCTTACAAAGTCTAAAATTCTTCATCCTTAGTTTATTGTATGTGCAAATAGGAAATCTTCCTTTCTTCACATGAGCCATCACCTCATCACCAACTTCAAAATCATGATGTCTTCTAGATTTATCTATTAGAAACATAAGAAGAGTAACTTAGAGGGGAGGGGTGAATCAGTTACTAGTAAAATAAATCCTAGACCCCTTAGATGTCAATTGAAATTTAGACTAATAAAATTGATTACTGTTGATACTTGGTAAACACACAAAAATTGCTGTAACTCAATAAATGTAGAGTGTGAATTACTTTAGCAGATCTTAAGATGTTATCAACAATTTACTTGTAAGCATGAAAGAAATAACATGAACACATAAGACACTAGATTTAATGTGGAAACCCAATTTGGGGAAAACCACCAAATGTAACTACTTATTTTTTTTCACTCTTCTAAATTGAGTCCTATTAGGAGCCAACCCTATTAAAGGTAAAAACACACTGTTAGGTATGACCTAATTTAAAGATTTAATCAACCTATTAAGAGTGGCCTTGCAAAAGGTCTTGAAAAAATTCAATGGAATTACCGCCTTGTTAAAGGGTTTATAGATGGCTATTAAACCAACTTTTTAAAGATATTTTAGTTCACTGCTATAATGGTTAGAGTAACAATGAAATGACCTGATTATGATGCAACTAAATTGCTGATTACAGATCTCTATTTTGGTTCATACTTGATCCTTCTTGATCAAATAACACTTTTCTGCTCCACAAGGATATCTACTTATCCTTCAATTTTTCTTCCTCTCTTCTTATCTTTCTCAACTCATTCAACTTGCATCTTACACTTTGAAATCACAACTTGACCTTTTACTTATACCTTCTAGATTTTGAAGTCAGCTCAAATAAAAATTAGAATAACCAATATTAGTTGATGAATCAATAGGTAAAATAATTAAGCTTTACATGCCAAAATAAGAAAATCCTTTGGTAGTTGACCCAGCTCAGTAGAAACTGATTCAGAAGTGATTTCCCACGTTAACCAATAGAAGCTTGGTTAACACTGTAAAATTACAAAATTCTTTTGGTAATCAAGTGAACTCAGTTAATACTAACTCTGTTCAAATTTTCCTTTGTTAACTGAGTGAGCTTGGTTAACACTCTTTTTTGCATAACTTCCTTGGACACCTAAGTGAGCTTAGTAGATAATGCCCTCTATACAAAGTAAACTCAGGAACACTCAGCAGACTAAGAAAACTATCTTCACTGACCAAGTGGGCTTGGCATGCACTGACTATCAACTGATATGACATTTGTGTAACATCAAGGACAACACATAATTAAGAAATTGTATCCAACAATCTCCCTCTATGACATTGATGGAAACACAACATGTCATAGCACAATGAAAATTTGAGAACAAGACTCCCTTTGTCAGAAAGCTTCTCCCTTTTTAATTTTATATAGAAAACTTCTCCTATAGTATTCTCCCTCTATGAAGGAATTGTTTAACTTTTCATTCTACAAAATTTCAAAAAGATATGATAGCAAACTTCTCAATCTTTGACAACACATGCCAAAGACAATTCTGATTATTATCAATGTACCTTGAGTACAGATTCATCTACAATATGCCCTTGTCAATACTACATTAATTGATTGATCTTCAACTTGGTTCTTGTTGATGCATCACTAAAATTTATTTAGTGAGCTTTAGATAGGGCAATGACCCCTAGCTTACCTCTCAGATACAAAAATGCATCCTTAGGTAATGGCTTGGTGAATATATCTACAATTTTTTCTTTTGTATACACATATTCCAATCTAATTTCTTTGTCTTGAACTAATTCTCATACAAAGTGATATTTTATAGCAATGTGCTTTGTTTTGGAATGCATCATTGGATTCTTTGATATGTTGATTGCACTAGTGTTATCACAATACATGACTATTGGCTCTTTGATTTCAACCTTCATTCCTTCCAACAATTGTTTGAAACAAAAAATGTTAGAGAAATTCACTACTACTACTACATATTCTACTTCTACTATGGATTGAGATGTGCAGTTTTGCTTCTTGCTTGTCCAAGATACAAGCCTTTTACCAAGAAAAAATGCTCCACCACTAGTGTTTTTTCTATCATCAAGATTTCCTACCCAATTAGCATCATTGAATATTTTTAGTTTAAGGTTGCCTCCAAGTTTGTACCATAAGCCATAGCCTTCAGTAGCTTTTAGATATCTTAAGATCCTTTTTATTATCATCATGTGGTTTTTTCTAGGTTTAATTGAGAATCTTGCCACTATCCCAACTACTAAGGCAATATTAAGCCTTGTATGTACCACATACTATAGTTTCCCAATCATTGATCTATATAAGGTATGATCTATTTCTTTGGAATCATCATCTTTGGTAAGCTTAAGTCTAGTACACATGGGGGTTCCAACTGGTTTTGAATCATCCATTCCAAATTTCTTGAGTACCTCTTTGATATATTTAGATTGAGTGATATAGATACCATTTCTATTATGCTATATCTACAATCCAATGAAGAATTTTATTTTGCCAAACATGGACATTTCAAATTATTTATTCATTTGTTCTGAAAATGCTTTGCATAAGTCATCATTTCCTATGAATAGAGTATCAACCACAAATATTTTTGCCAGCATAATCTTCTTATCTGGTCCTTCCTTGATATACTGACTACTATTATCATTTGTTCTTTGAAAACTAATCTGTATCAAATAGTTATGTAGTCTTTCATACTAGGCTCTAGGAGCTTGTTTAAGACCATATAGGGTTTTGTGTAATTTCTAGACCATGTCCCTTTTGTCTAGATCAAAAAAACCTTCTGGCTATTTAGTGTAGACTTCCTCATCAAGAATTCTATTCAAGAATGTAGATTTAACATCCATCTAATATAATTTGAATCCTTTGTGAGCTACATAAGCTAGTAAAGTCCTAACACCTTCTAATATTGCAATAGGGGAAATTTTTTCACCGTAATCAATACCTTCTTCTTGAGAATAGCCTTTACATACCAACCTTGCTTTGTTTCTTAACACTTTTTCATCTTCATTTAGCTTATTTCTGAATACCCATTTTGTACCAATCATATTTTTATCTTTGGGCCTACGTACAAGACTTCAAGTTTTATTATTTTTTTATCTGTTCTATTTCTTCATTCATAGCTTCAATCCAACTTTCATTTTCTAGTGCATCTTTAACACTTCTAGGTTCAAATTCAACAAGTAAACATGTACCTTTTAGTTTGCTTCTTGTCATTTTTCCATTTGATTTTTCTCCAATGATCAGATTAGGTGCATGATGCCTTCTGAAATATTTAGCCAATACAAGTTCTTTGACTTTTTAATGAGTTGCACTATCTTCATTTTGAATCTCAACTTCAGACTTAGGTCCTTCTATCCGTGTCTCAATTTCTTCAGACTTGGTATGCACTAACTTAGTAGCCTCTAAATGTGACCCAGTTTGCACTTCCTACAATTTAGTAACTTTTGGAGATTTGGAGAGCTTGGGAGATGAAGTCTCCTTTTTGTCAAAAGTTTTTGGAAATATATTAGGCTCATAGTAGACAAATCTTCTGTAATCTTCTAGATCCTTTTTGCTTTCTTCTTCAATCTTTTTTGCAAACTCATCAATTCTCACATGTGCATTTTATATGATTTTTTGAGTGGATAAATTCAAACATTTGTATTCTTTACTTCTGCATGAATACCCTAGAAATATAACTTCATCACCTTTTACATCAAATTTGCATTTTCTAGATTCTTTTAAGATATAACATTTGCTACCAAATACTTTTAAGTAAGTTACATTGGGTTCGTAGCCATACCATAGTTCATAGGGAGTTTTGTTTGAGTCCTTTAATTGAACTTGGTTCAAAGTATGAACTGCAGCGCTGTTAGCTTCCTTCTAGTACTTGATAGCAACATTCTTTTCAATCATTAGTGTCTTTGCACAATCCATGATGGACCTGTTTCTTCTTTTAGCTATTCCATTTTGTTTAGGAGTACCAAGGGATGATACTTGTCTTTTGATTCCTCTTTCAATGCAGAAATTATTGAATTCATTTGATATGAATTCACCGTCTCTATTGATCTTAAGCATTTCAATCTTTTTCTAGTTTCTTTTTCTACTCTAGCCAGATGCCATTGAATTCTCAAAAGCTTCTGATTTTTCATTTAGATACATAACAATCATCATTCTAGAATAATCATCAACAATAATAATGAAAACATTTTCTCCACTATAAATTTGTATTCCAATGGGTCCACATAAGTTAGTATACACAATTTCCAAGACATCTTTTGATTGATGGTTTTTGCTTTTAAAACTAGTCTTTTCCATTTTACCAATTTGGCAATTTTTGTATAATCCAACATCAAGTTTCTTCAAACTAGGAAGACCTCTTACTTTTTTGAGTTATCTTATCTTGACCATGTTATCAAAGTTTACATGACATAGTCTTTTGTGCCATATCCACCTTTCTTCTACTTCAGCAATAAAACATGAACAATCACTAGGATCAAGATAAAATAGGTTACCTTTTGTTTGCCTACTTGATCCAATAGAATTTCCTTGGTTATCTAGCAGTCTTGCTTAGCCATTTATGAATTCTACCTTGAATCCAATGTTTTTTAGTTGTGCCACACTCAAAAAATTATGTCTTAGTCCTTCAACCCAATAGGTATTGTCACATACAAGTTCATTGGTTAATGAGATATGGCCTTTTCCTTTTATGCAACAAGGTTCATTATTTACAAACCTTACACTACCTCCATCATAGTGTTCAAAATGTTCAAACTTAGTTTTGTCTCTAGTCATATGCTTAAAATATCCACTATTTCTGATCCATATGTCATTTTTGCTAACATGAGAGATAAGTACCATCTTCGTCATTAGATTCATCTTTTACAACAATATACACTATTTCATCTTCACTATTATTAGAATCTTTAGCCATGAAACAAGTTTTATTACCTTTGTCTTTGTAGAATTTGTGACCTTTCAATTCCTTCTTGCCTTTGTACTTATGGCTTTTCTTCTCTTCCTTGCTTTCTTTGTTTGGACACCTAACAACAATACAACCAATTTCTTCACAAGAAAAATAGACTAAAGGAATTTTTCCTTTGTATTTTCCTCCGCTCCTAGAATATTTCTTTGCAAGTAGAGCTTCAACAATTTCAAGACCACTATTAGAACTTTCTTTAGTTTCTTCCTCACTTTCTGATTGATTATCTTTTATTTTCTTGCCTTTTTCTTTGAGTGAGAGTTTGGCTTCAAATATAGACTCAATATTCTTGGAAGTAGGAACATAGTTGTCAAAGATGTTTAGTTCAAAAAATATCAATCTTCTTACTAGGTCATCCAAACCTATCTTGTTATTTGGATCACATCTCTTTTCTTTAATAGTAGATACTCTAATTACATAGATGGGAAGTAGAGTTCTGAGTATTTTACTTACAACAGTTTCTTCTTTGATTTCTCCTCCAGATGCTTTGATTGCACTAACACTAGCCTTGATTCTTTCCACATATTTTGCAACATTTTCATCTTCTCTCATTCTCATTTGATCAAATTTTCCTCTAAGGCTTTCTACTTTAGCTCTTCTTACATTGTCATCTCCTCCATAGATTTCTTTCAATTTTTTCCACATATCAAAAGTAGTTTTACGGTATTTGACCATATCAAATTTAGCATAATTGAGAGTAGATGCAATGTCAATCATCATGATGTTATGGTTCTTTTTCTTAGCAATATCTTCAATTGATAATGTTCCAGTGGGAGTTTTATATTCTTCATCAAGATATTTGCATCCTAAATCACTGATGGTAGCTAGATGAAACCTCATAAGTCCTTGCCATGCTGCAAAATTATCTCTGTTCAACTTTGGAATCTCTCTCTTGTAAGACATCTTGATCTTTAGCTTAGGTCCTTGAAACCTTCTTTGAAAGCACCAAAGCTTTAATAACAATTGTTGGAAATATAAGAGAAGTAACTAAGAGTGGAGGGGTGAATCAATTACTACTAAAATAAATTCTAGATCCCTTAGATGTCAATTGAAATCCAAAGTAATGAAACTAATTACCACTAATACTCAATAAACACATAGATTTTGTAGTAACTCAGTAAATGCAAAGTGTGAATTACTTTAGCAGATCATAAGATATTATTAGTAATTTTCTTGCAAGCATGAAATAAATAACAGGAACACATTAGATACTAGGATTTAACATGGAAACACAATTTGGAAAAAAATACCAAATGTAACTAGTTACTATTTTTAACTCTTCTGAAGTGAGCCCTATTAGGAGCCAACTTTGTTAAAGGTTACAAAACACACTATCAGGTGTGACCCTATTAAAGGATTTAAACACCCTATTAGGAGTGGCCTTGCAAAAGGTCTTGAAACAATTCAATGGAATTGCCACCTTGTTAGAGGGTTTACAAATGACTATTAAACCAACTCTATTAAGAGATTTTAGTTCACTACTACAATGGTTAGAGAGTAACAATGAAATGACCTAATTGTGATGCAACTAAATTTCTAACTATAGATCTCTATTCTGGTTCATACTTGATCCTTCTTGACGTAGGCAAAAGGATGAATAACTAGTGCCAAAAGCTCACCCAGTTATCCAAACTACCCTACAAGAGTTAACACAACAGAAGCAAACACAAAGAACAAAAACCAAGGGAGGAACTACTTTTAATGATTCATTAAAATATCTTCATACATGCTTGGCTGTAAGGCCTTCTAGGTTATGACCAATTACAAATACATTCACATTCAAAGATCCAACTACAAATTCACACTTTAAGTTCTGCTCACTAATCTTCTTCCCAAAAACTTACCTAACTCTAAGCCTAAACACTCTATATATACTTGCCAAAATGGCTTACAAATTATTCTAGAACATTACATAAAAGGAAGGCCAACCCAACAACAGTTTGGACATATCCCAATAAAATATCTTAACATAAATGTCACGAACAAAATTAATCTCGCAAGTAAGCCTGTAGAAATTACATCTAAATGTTGACACTTAGCATATACTCAGTAACTTAGCACATGAAGAATCACTTGGCATACATTGGGTAACTCAGTGAATGAAGAGTCACTTGGCATACACTAGGTACTTGGCAAATGAAGAGTCACTTGGCATACACTGGGTAACATAGAAAATGAAGAGTCACTTGGCATATGCTGGGTAACTTGGTGAATTAAGAGTCACTTGGTGTACACTGGGTAACTTGGTGAATGAAGAGTCACTTTGTGTACACTGGATAACTTGGCGAATGAATAGTCACTTGACATACACTAGGTAACTTGGTGAATGAAGAGTCACTTAGTGTACATTAGGTAACTTGGCGAATGAAGAGTCACTTTGCATACACTAGGTAACTTGACAAATGAAGAGTCACTTGGCATACACTAGGTAACTTGGTGAATGAAGAGTCACTTGGTGTACACTGGGTAACTTGGCAAATGAAGAGTCACTTGGCATACACTGGGGCTACAATAACTTGGCATCCACATGTAGAATGAATAAAAATAAGTAGGATAAAAAGGCAACCTAGCATGCTCCTACTTCAGACAACTAGGGTTGAAAGAAATGATTCTCCTGAATCATTGAGATGTCACAATTTGAGCAGAATCCAACTCAGATTGAGAAATCCATGAAGTATCTTCAATAGGCGTATTCTTCCACTTTACCAAATATTCATAGTAATCTTTTCCTCTTGTGTTCCTACCAACCTTCTAATCCAATATCTGTTCAACTTCTTCAATCTGCTTCTTCGAATAATCTTCTAATACAACAACTTCATTATCTGACTCATGATACTTACATAAATCAGCACTATTGAATATAGGAGATATATCCATTTCATTAGGTAACTCAACTTCATAAGCATTACCATTGTCAAACTTCTTCAAGATCTTATAAGGTCCAAATTTTTTCATCTTCAACTTATTGTATGTTCCAATTAGGAATCTTCTTTTCTTTAGATGAACCATCACCTCATCACCAGCTTGAAAATCATGGTGTCTTCTAGACTGATCAACATTCTCCATATAATTTTGATTACTTTGTTCCAACCTCAACTTTACTTACTTATGCAAAGAATCCATAAAATTAGAAAATTCTTCTCCTATAGCACTTTTATTTTCTTCACCAACAACATCTCTCAAATCTGATATACCTCTAGGATGCATTTCGGTAACAATCTCAAAAGATGTCTTCCCTATACTCCTATTCATAGAATTATTATATGCAAATTCAGCTTGTGCTAATACCGTCTCTCAATTACTTGGCTTATTCCCAACTAAACATCTCAGCAAATTTTTCAAGCTTCTATTCACAACCTTTGTCTATGGATGGACTGTAGAGCTAAACTTTAGCTTAGTACCCATCTTCTTCCACAAAGTCTTCCAAAAATAACCAACAAACTTACTATCTTTGTTTGAAATAATACTTCTTGTTAATCTATGCAATCTCATAATCTCTTTAAAGAAAAATTTAGCAACATGCTTAGCATTTGATGTCTTCTTACATGGTATGAAATGAGCCATCTTAAAATTTTTTTCCACTGCAACAAATATAAAATCATACCCATTCACCATCTTAGGAAATCCAAGAACAAAATCCATACTAATGTCAGTCCAAGGTTTCTCAGGAATAGTAATAGGTGTATACAAACTAGTATTTTGACTCACTCCCTTTGCAACTTGACAAACTCTACAACTCTTTACAAATTTCTTAACATCCTTATACATTTGCAGCCAATAATACTTCTCTTTCAGAAAACTCAATGTCTTATCAATTCCAAAATGTCCAACTAATCCACCACTATGCTTTTCCTTAATCAGGTTTAACCTCATAGGACTTCTAGGAATACACAACTAAATACTTTTGTACAACATACCTTCTTGAATGAAATATTCATCATTAGAAAAATCAGGATCAATATCATACAATTCTTTCATTTTATCAAAACTAAGAACTTCAACCTTCATTTTAGTCAACAAAGAACATCTTCTACTCAATGCATTAGCAACTCTATTAGTAACTCCACTCTTATGCTTGATCACAAATGTAAAACTCTACAAGTAATCAACCCACTTCATATGTCTTTGATTCAATTTATGTTGACTTCCTAAGTATTGTAAAGCTTTATGATTAGTATACAACACAAACTCTTTAGGAATCAAATAATGTCTCCACTTCTTCAAGGCTTGAACAATAGCATAAGCCTCTTGATCATACAAAGAATATTTCCTTTTAGCATCATTCAACTTTTCACTAAAGAAAGAAATAGGTTTACCTTCTTGACTTAATACAGCTCCTATTGCATTACCACTTGCATCACATTCAACTTGAAATACTTTGTTGAAATTAGGAAAAGCCAATACACGAAATTTAGTAACCTTTTGTTTCAAAGTCTCAAAACTCTTATCAGCTCTATGTGTCCACTTGCATTCATTTTTATCTCCCCTCATTGTTTTAGTTATAGCATTACAAATAGCATTGAAATTCTTTATAAAATTTCTGTAAAAACTAGCCAAACCACGAAATGATCTTACCTCACCCATATTCTCAAGTGTAGGCCATTCCAAAATTGCTTTAATCTTCTCAAGATCCATCTTCAATCGATCAACTGAAATCACAACTCCCAAATACATAATCTCCTCTTGCATAAAAGAACACTTTTTTCAGATTAATTAGCAACATTTTCTCTTTCAACCTCTACAATACTTATCTAATATGCTCAAGATGTTCTTCCTTAGTCTTGCTAAATATCAGAATATCATCCAAATAAGCAATCACAAACTTACCCAAGAATCTTTTCCGAACTTCATTCATCAACTTCATGAAAGTACTAGGTTTTGGTAAATTACTTTGCTCCACTCAAACAATCCATTATGTCATCCATCCTTTGCATAGGAAACCTATATTTTACTGTGATTTTGTTAATAGCTCTAAAATCAATACACATTCTCCATTCTCCATTCTTTTTAGGTGCTAATACAATAGGTACAACACATGGACTCAAGCTTTCTCTGATAAAACCTTTCTACAACAACTCATGCACTTGTTTGTTAAGTTCTTCATTCTCTGCAGTTGTCAATCTATATGGTACTTTATTTAGCAAACTAGCTCTAGGGATTAGATCCATACAATGACTTATACATCTTATTGGAGGTAAATAATCAAGAATATCATTAACAATAATTTCTTTATACTCATTCATCAATTCAGTAATTTCTATTGGCACTCGGCTATCACTATCTATTATCACT
Organism: Cupressus sempervirens; assembly: GCA_028749045.1. NCBI lineage: Eukaryota > Viridiplantae > Streptophyta > Pinopsida > Cupressales > Cupressaceae > Cupressus > Cupressus sempervirens. Next base: position 616,757,702 of record CM053786.1, on the reverse strand, counting down.
CAATCATTACTAGCTTCTACTGCTCGGTCATTACTACCAACACTTAGTCCTCTAGGAACTATGGTAAAATAAACTTGATTGTTTTTCATTTCTTTTTCAAATTATTTTCTATTAATCATACAAATTTTTATAGTAGTACAATTAACCTCATCTGGACTTTCAATCAAAGGCAACAATGTTTGTTTTTTCCCATTTACCCAAAGAGTATATTGATTCAATCTTCCATCATGTACAACATATCTATCATATTTCCAAGGTCTACCCAACAAAATATGATAGCAATCTATGGGCATAATATCACACAAAACTTCATCAAAGTAATGTCCAATTTTGAACTTCACAAGGCATTGCTCACTTACTAATATCTTATGCTCATCTTTGATCCATGAAACATGATAAGGTTTGGGATGTTTTAGCCTCTAAAATTACAACTTGATAACTAGCTCTTTTGATGCCAAATTTGTAGAACTTTCACTGTCAATAATCACCTTGTAGCATTTTCTAGCCATCTTACATTTGGTCTTGAAAAGACTTCTCCTTAAAATAGGTTCCTCATCACTTCCCTTATTACATAAGGTTCTTGTCACCATTAGATTTTCTCTAACCTCAGGTCCACTTGGTGAACCCTCATCATCTTCTTGAATCACAACATTTTTGTTACCTTGACTACTTTCAAAGGATCTACACCCAAAAGATTTATGTCCCTCTTTACCACATCTAAAACAATTACCATGAAATCCACCTCTAGAATAGGAATTACCTCTTCCTCAATAAGAATTAGTGCTTCCTCAATAAGAATTACCACTTTTCCATTCAGTCTTGCCTATGTCATCATTCTTCCATTCAAATTTTCCTTTATCTTGCATAGAACTATTAGATCTACCACTTTCTCCATAAGATCTACCTCTACCTCTCTAGAATCTACCACCTCTACCTCTTTGTCTTTGTTCATGCTTCTTTGTCAAGATCTCCTCAACTTTCAAGGCATATTGATATGCTTCTTCTACACTTTCCAATTTCACAAAAAATATTTCATCCTAAATTTTAGATCTTAATCCATTAATGTACCTTGAAATTTTGTCAACATGATCATTCACATGTCCAGATCTGATATCCAATCTATAGAATTGCTTAGTATATTCTTTCACAGTCACATCCTTTTGTTTCAAATTTTGCATCTTTCTCAACAAGCTAACTTGGTAATCAATAGGAAGTAATTTTTTCTTTACCTTGTTCACCATCTTTGGCCAAGTTCTAATCTTCTCCTTTCCTCTCCTTTGTCTATCAGTTTGCAAGTGCTCCCACCATAGTGATGCATGACCTTTCAACCTAGTGATTGCAATCTTCACCTTTCTATTATTAGGAGTGTTTTTATACTCAAAGAACTTCTCCATATTAGAGATCCAATCCAACACAACATTGGTATCTAGTTTTCCACCATAAGGAACAACTTCTATAGCTAACTTTGAATTTTCCCTAGACAATATTTGCAACAATCTTTCCTCACCTTGATCTTCTTCAGGTTCTGGATTATGGTTTGGTGTTGCTGCTTCATCATCACTTACGTCATCAAGATGTGCTCCTCTCCTCTTGGCTATCTCCACAACATCTAATTTGGATGCAATCCATCTCAAATGATCCAATAAAGCATTATCAACATTATTTTCTCTACCATGAACCATCTTTATAAATCAGGTTCTTGCAAGATCATAACCCTGTGCAAGTTATAAGTCAAATCCACAGATCTACCACCCTACAACCAAATCCAAATCAATGTTCTACATGATCCAATCTCTAGAAGGATGAACCTAGCTTTGATACCAATTGACATAGGCAAAATGATGAATAACTAGGGCCAAAGGTTCACCTAGTTATCCAAACCATTCTGCAAGAGTTAACAAAATAGAAGAAAACACAAAGAAAAACAACCAAGGGAGAAAGAAGAGTGAAATGATTTTATTGACTCATAAAAATTTCATCATACATGCCTAGCTATAAGGCCTTCTAGGTTATGGCCAATTACAAATATATTCATATTCAAAGATCCAATTGCAAATTCACAATTTCAGTTCTGCTTGCTAATCTTCTTCCCAAAAACTTACCTAACTCTAAGCCTAAACATTCTATCTATACTTGCCAAAATGGCTTACAAATTATTCTAGAACATTACATAAGAGGAAGGCCAACCCAACAATGGTCTAGATGCATCCCAAAAAAATATTTTAACATTAATTGTCATGAACAAAATAAATCCCACAAGTTAGCTCATAGAAATCACGTCTAAATGCTGACACACGGCATACACTGGGTAACTCAACACATGAAGATTCACTTGGCATACACTGGGTAACTTGACAAATGAAGAGTCACTTGGCATACATTGGGTAACTCGAGGAATGAAGAGTTAGTTGGCGTACATTAGGTAACTCAGCAAATGAAGAGTCACTTGGCATACACTGGGTAACTTGGTGAATGAAGAGTCACTTGGCATACACTAGGTAACTCAATGAATGAAGAGTCACTTGACATACATTGGGTAACTTAGAGAATGATGAGTCACTTGGCATACACTAGGTAACTTGGTGAATGAAGAGTCACTTGGCATACACTAGGTAACTTGGCAAATGAAGAATCACTTGGCATACATTGGATAACTTGGTGAATGAAGAGTCACTTGGCATACAATAGGTAACTTGGTGAACACTAGGTAACTTGGTGAATGAAGAGTCACTTGGTCTACACTAGGTAACTTGGCCAATGAAGAGTCACTTGGTGTACACTAGGTAACTTGGTGAATGAAGAGTCATTTGGCATACACTAGGAAACTTGGAAAATGAAGAGTCATTTAGCATACACTGGGGCTATAGTAACTCAGCATCCACATGTAGAATGAACAAAAATGAGCATGATAAAAAGGCAACCCCGGATGCTCCTACATCACTTCCTAATTGAATAACACTTTTCTGCTCCACAAGGATATTTGCTTATCCTTCAATTTCACTTCCTGTCTTCTTATCTTTCTTAACTCACTCAACTTGCATCTTACACCTTGAAATCACAATTTAAACTTTTACTTATACCTTCTAGATTGTTAGGTTGGCTCAAATACAAATTAGAATAACCAATATTCATCATCTCAGTTAGCTAGAATCAATAGGTAAAATAATTAAGCTTTACATACCAACATAAGAAAATCCTTTGTTAGCCGACCCAACTCGGTAGAAACTAATTCTAAAGTGATTTCCTATGTTAACCAATAGAAGCTTAGTTAACACTATGAATTTACAAAATTCTTTTGGTAGCCAAGTGAAATCAGTTAATACTAACTCTATTCAACTTTCCCTTTGTTAACTGAGTGATCTTGGTTAACACTCTTTTCTACATAACTTCCTTTGATGCCTGAGTGAGCTCGGTAGATACTACCTTTTGTATAGAGTAAACTTAGGAATGCTCGGTAGATTAGGAAAACTATCTTCACTAACCAAGTAAGCTTAGCATGCACTGATTGTCAATTGATATGACATTTGTGTAACATCAAGGACAACACACAATTAAGCAATTGTATCCAACATTATCAACATTATCCTTATACTTCTAATTAATTTTTTCCATTGTCAATTTTACTTCCTATGCAAAGACTTCATAAAAATTAGTAAATTCTTCTCCTATAGAATTTCTCTTTTCTTCACTAGAAACATTCCTCAAATTTGATACTCCTTTAGGTTGCATTCCTATAACAATCTCAAAAGGTGTCTTCCCTATACTCCTATTCATAGAATTATTATATGCAAACTTAGCTTGTGCTAATACCATCTCCCAATTACTTGGCTAATCTCCAACGAAACATCTTAATAAGTTACTCAAGCTTCTATTCACAACCTATGTCTATCCATCTGTCTGTAGATGGAATGTAGAACTAAAATTCAACTCAATACCCATCTCCTATCACAAAATCTTCCAAAAATAACCAAAAAACTTACTGTCTCTATCAAAAATAATACTTCTTGGTAATCCATGCAATCACACAATCTCTTTGAAGAAAAAATTTAGCAACATGCTCAACATTTGATATCTTCTTACAAGGTATGAAATGAACCATCTTAGAAAATTTATCCATAACAACAAATATAGAATGATACCCCTTCATTTTTTTAGGCAATCCAAGAACAAAATCCATACTAATTTTACTCCAAGGTTTCTTAGAAATAATAATAGGTGTATACAAACCATTATTTTGACTCACTCCTTTTGTAACTTAACAAACTCCACAAATTTCACAAATTTTTGAATATCCTTATAAATTTTTGGCCAATAATACTTATCTCTCAAAAAATTCAATGTTTTATCCATTCCAAAGTTTCCAACCAATCAACCATTATGCTTTTCATTAATCAAGTTAGCTGTTATGGAACTTCTAGAGATACATAACTGAATACCTTTGAACAACATACCTTCAGAATAAAATATTCATCATACTTACTTATGTGATCTACTAGATTTGGTGCTCTTCACTCTCTCCATGCTTTAAAAAAATTAGGGTTAGTATGATACAACTCTTTCATTTCATCAAAACCAAGAACTTCAACCTTCATCTCAGTCAATAAAGAATGTCTTCTGCTGAATGCATCAACAACTCTATTAGTAACTCCACTTTTATGCTTGATTAAAAATGTGAAACTCTAAAAGTACTCAACCCACTTCATATGTCTTTGATTCAATTTATGTTGACTTTCTAAGTACTATAAAGCTTTATGATTAGTATACAACACAAACTCTTTAGGAATCAAATAATGTCTCCACTTCTTCAATGCTTGAACAATAGCATAAAACTCTTGATCATACACAAAATAATTCCTTTTAGCATCATTCAAATTCTCACTAAAGAAAGCAATAGATTTACCTTCTTGACTTAATAAAGCTCCTATTGCACTACCGCTTGCATCACATTCAACTTGAAATACTTTATTGAAATCAAGAAAAGAAAATATAGGAAACTCAACAACCCTTTGTTTCAAAGTCTCAAAACTCTTATTAGCTCCATGTCTCCACTTAAATTCCTTTTTATTTCCTCTCATTGTCTCAATCATAATATTAAAAATAGAACTAAAATTCCTTATAAACTTCCTATATAAACTAGCCAAACCATGACATGTTCTTACCTCACCCACATTCTCAGGTGTAGCCCATTCCAAAATTGCTTTTACCTTCTTAGGATCCATCTCCAAACCATCAACTAGAATTAAAAATCCCAAATAGACAATCTCCTCTTGCATAAAATAACACTTTTTTAGATTAATCATCAACTTCTCCTCTTTCAATCTTTGCAATACTTGTCTAATATGCTCAAGATGTCTTCCTTAGTCTTAATATCAAGATGTCATCCAAATAGACAATCAAAAACTTACCCAATAATATTTTTAGAAGTTCATTTATCAATCTCATGAAAGTACTAGGTGCATTAGTCAAACCAAAATGCATAAACAACCATTCATACAAACCATCTTTTGTCTTGAAAGTAGTCTTCCACTCATCACCTTCTTTGATTCTAATTTGATGATAACCACTCTTCAAATTAATCTTGGTAAAATGCTTTGCTCCACTCAAACAATCCATTATGCCATCCATCTGTGGTATAAGAAACCTATATTTCATTGTGACCTTGTTAATAGCCCTGTAATTAGGACACATTCTCCACTCTTCATTCTTTTTAGGTGCTAATACAATGGGTACAACACATGGGCTCAAACTTTCATTGATCAATTCTTTCTACAATAATTCATGCACTTGTCTATTTAGTTCTTCATTCTCTATAGGTGTTAATCTATATGTTGCTTTATTTGGAAAACTAGCTCTAGGAATTAGATCTATACAATGACTTATGCATCTCATTGGAGGCAAACCATTAGATATATCTTCCACAACAATATCCTTGTATTTATCTAGCTAATTTCCAATTTTTGCTGATACTCAACTTCTATCAATTTCTACTGCTCAATCACCATTGACCAGCACTTGGTTAGCATTATTTTCTAGCACTTGGTTGCCATTGATGCAACCCAGTCTCCTTGGAAATATAGAAAAATAGACTTGATTCTTTTTCACTCCCTTTTCAAATTGTTTTCCATTAACCATGCAAATTTTCAAAGTAGTACAATTAACCTCATCTGAACTTTCAATCAAAGGAAATAATATTTGTTTCTTTCCATTCACCCAAAGAGTATATTGATTCAATATTCCATCATGTACAACATATCTATCATATTTTCAAGGTATACCCAATAAAATATGACAACAATCCATAGGCGTAATGTCACACAAAACTTCATCAAAATAATGTCCAATCTTGAACTTCACAATACATTTCTCACTTACCAATATCTTATGCTCATCCTTGACCCATGAAACATGATAGGGTTTAGGATGCTTCAAACTCTACAACTAAAACTTTGTAACCAACTCTTCTAATGCCAAATTTATGGAACTTCCATTGTCAATGATTACCTTGCAACATTTTCTAGTCATCTTACATCTAGTTTTGAAAAGACGTATCCTAATGATAGGTTCCTCATCACTTCCCTTATTACATAAGGTTCTTCTCACCATTAGATTTTCTCCAACCTCAGGTCCACTTGGTGAACCCTTAGTGTCTCCTTGAATCACAACATTTATGTCACCTTTCCTACTTTCATAGGATCTATACTCAAAGGAGCTATGCCCTTCTTTACCGCATCTGAAACAATTACCATGAAATTCACCTCTAGAATAAGAATTACCTTTTCCTCAGTAAGAACCAGTAGCTCCTTGGTATGAATCACCACCTTTCCACTTGGTCTTGACTTTGTCATAATTATTTCATTCAAATTTTTTCTTATCATGTATAGAATTGTTAGATCTGCTACCTTCTCCATAAGATCTACCTCTACCTCTCTAGAATCTACCACCTCTACCTCTTTGTCTTTGTTCACACTTCTTTGTCAAGATCTCCTTAGCTTTCAAGGCATATTGGTATGCATCTTCCACACTTTCCAATTTCACAAAACTTATCTCATATTGAATTCTAGATCTCAATCCATTTATGTGTCTTGCAATTTTCTCAACATCATCATCCACATGTCTAGATCTGATATCTGATCTATAAAATTCCTTAATATACTCCTTCATAGTAACATCTCTTTGTCTTAAATTTTACATCTTTATCAACAAGCTAACTTGGTAATTAGTAGGAAGGAATTTGTTCTTACCTTGTTTACCATCTTCACCCAAGTTTTGATCTTCTCCTTTCCATTTCTTTGTCTATTAGTTTGCAAATGCTCCCACCATAGTGAGGCATGTCCTTTCACCCTAGTAACTACAATTTTCACCATTCAGTTATCAAGAGTATTTTCATACCCATAGAACATCTCCATTTTAGAGATCCAATCCAATACAACATTGATATCCAATTTTCCATCATAAGGAACAATTTCTACAACAAGCATTGAATTTTCCCTAGACAACACTCTCAACAATCTTGCTTCATCTTGATCTTATTCAATTTTTGGATTAAGATTTGGTGCTACTACTTCATCATCACTTACACCATCAAGATGTACTCCTCTCCTTTATGCTATCTCCATAGCATCAAATCTAGCTTCAATTTGTCTCAATGTCTCCAATATTGCATTATCAATATTTTGTCTACCTCGAACCACTTTTAAATTAGGCTCTTACAAGATTGTAGCCCCTTGCAAGTTTTAGGACAAATTCTCATATCTGCTACCCCACAACCAAATTCACTTAGGCTTCTACATAATCCAGTCTCCACAAGGATGAATCTCTTCTTTGATACCACCTAATGTAGGGAGATAAAAATAACTAGGGACAAAGGCACACACAACTATTTAAACCACTTGCATAAAGTCAACATAGTGGGAATAACAACAAAAAAAACATCTTGGAAGATAGAGGATGAAAATGTCTTCATTCATATATTCATCTAAACATCAATCACATGACCATATATCAAATCAACTATAATATTTGATGATCAAATTTTGCATTTTGCTTTCTCTTTCTAAACTCCTTGTCTCTAAGACTCTAACCAAGGTCTCTTAAATACATAAACAACCACAAGTCAACCTATTGCAAATACAATTAAACAAACTCTCATATTAAATTCTAAGCTAAGCCATTAGTTAGCTCACATCAAATATCAAATGGTTCAATCCCATGCCTATTTTACAGACTCAGAGGAATTTTAAGATTTATTTAGAGAAATAACTAAGGCCAAAGCTCATAAAAAAATGGTATAATTTCCAAAGGCTATAGTTAGAAATAAGTTCTCATTACAAGAGCAAGAATTTAGGAAGGAAAAGTGGAAAATATACAATTTTTTTTTTGATTTTATAAATGCTTTTGAGCTTGATTATGATCCCCTAGTTGATAGAAATATTAGGGTTTGAAAGTAGATATGTTGATGGATAAATTTATGGGGATTATGAAAATTTTTAATGAAAAGAAGGAAATTTTGACATCAGAATACTCTAACAAGGCCATTGGGGTGGAGGAGAAATTGGCAAGTAAAATGATTTTGAACCTAGGGTAGTACACATTGTAGAAAAGAGCTAGGTACGTAGTGGCTAGGAGTGTACACCTTGTTCCTCCATATAAAAGACCAAGTTTTGAAATCCCACCTACTACACATGCACCTAAGAAAAAAAATTGGAGTAAGGATGATCTTCTAGGGTTGAAGAGTATTCACCTACCTAGACCCCACTAAGGATAGATGATGAAGTATACTTAAGAGAATAGTTGAGACAAATATGAGGGGAGAGGGATATTGTGGTTACAACTACAGATAGAGAAGAAGGAATACCTAAGAAACCTCCTATGCCAACACTAACTCTCACTATAGAGATTATAGAGGCAAGGAAATAGATCCTCTAATAGCATAGGCTTCTAAAATTTTTTATTGATGATGAGAGTTTTGTCAAGTCTAGAGCATTTTTTCAATTTTTATGGAGGAGAAATATTGGAAATTTTGAGGCCAAGTGTAAAATAATCAAAGTAGAGCAACCTAACAAAAGGGACTTTGAAATTGAAGAGGAAGTCAAAGCTAGTTTCATTGAAGAGTTTTCATGAATAACCCCTGAGGGTGGGAGGCAGTTATTAAAAGACATAGGAATTTTTATTTTACTTGAATGGGATATTGGAAATGCCATGATTTTTGATGCCATGAGAAAAGAAAAAGATACTTAGTTTAAAATTGAAGAACAAGTATTGCAGGTCCATAAGAGATTGAAATATAGTGATGATCATCATGCATTGGTGATATGGTCTATTGAGAAAAGGGATAAGACTAGCATGCAAGAAGCTTCAGATGTTGAACATACAGGCAACCTCATGGTCTAAAGGGAAGAAAAGGTAGATAGTGAAAATGTATCTAGAATGATTGAAGAAATGGTAGATTTTGGAGTTGTTGTTTTCATAAAAGACAATAACAAATTCTTGAAGCTCAATGCTAAATTTGAAGAGATGCTAAAAGCATGAGGAAAGAGTAAATAGGATACATCAATTGGAGACTCAGGTGTCCCAAATGGATAAGTAAATTGGAAAGAGAAAAGTGGGAGAGTTCATCCAACCTCGGATTTCTTATCCTCATCCTTGAGTTGAGCTGTTTAAGTCAACTCCCCTTGTAGAGCTACCAAATACTCCATGGAGACCATAATTTTACACAACTAAGGATTTTGAAGAGGAGAAGAGAAAACTTTGGGCATTACATGTGGAATTGAATGACCAATATGAGGACAAAATCAGAAGAACAATCTTGTATTTGGTAGATAAGATTGATTGGCCTACCTTTTATGAGCAATTGGTAAAAATAATGGACACATAGAATGAGATAAAAGGTAGGGAGGATGAATTGAAGCCAATTATGAGTAAATGAGGTAGCAGGGATAAATATGTCACTCTTTTATCTGTTTTAGTCATTAGTCTATCTTGTGAACAGATAGAAAAAACCTTTGACATGACTAATGATCTCTCTGATTTTGATGATAAGAGAGTTGCAGTGTAGAAGAGAATCATAATCTATTTTTCAAAGTATCTTGCTGAAAAATTTGATTTTTGCCCCATGCACTTAGGAAAATAGATAAATAAAGAGACAAGGAAGAGTGGGCCAAAGAATTAGATGATTTGTTATGCCTTATATTTAATGGGGTCATAAATGAAAGGGGCATGCATTGTGGGAAAAAATAATTGAGGAAGTTGATAGAGTTCAAATATTCTATGATTTTATTAGGGAAGAACTTGTGGAAATAAATAAGTTAGGAAATTTTTTTTTTGAAGAAACAATGTGAAGTATAGAGTTTTCATTGGCTAGATGACACACTTTTTAACAAGTGGATGGAAAATTTTGTACATTCAAAATAGTTAGTGCTGGGTGAAACTAATGAAGATAAGATAGACCAAGATGAGTTGCAAAAAAATGATGCATTAGTTCAAGAAAAAGAAGACAAAGATAAAATATCATTTGCAATAACAAGCACAAAGGTTCAAATTGATAACTTGGCAGTAGGACAATCAAGTGTAACTGTCAGTTTGTTAGTACACAATGACTTGGATGGAGAATCACAAGTTAGGCTTAGTTTTCAAGCATCAAAATTATGTACATCACAAGGATCATAATTAGTACCAATTAAAAACTCCTTAACAACAAAGAAGTGCAGTAGAAGTGGTCCCCATAAAAGCATATTTGTTGCACCAAATTTTGTCTTTTCTGATAGTAACTTCTATAAATATCTTTCTATCTTAAGGATAGTTGTCATTTCTCTCTAGGCTTGGAGCCTGTTACATCTCATGCTATATAAATGAGATCCCATGGCTAGAGAGAGGGTCTAAAATATTATGTAATTTTTTAGTTTTTACTAGGCTTACATTCAGCCTAGTTTCCTTGATGCCAATTTTGTGATGTATTTTCTTTGCAAATATAAGAATAAATTATCATTCAAAGATCATGTTGTCTGGTCCTTAGTTGTTCTGAGTTTTATTTCAATTTTGTATAATTTTCAAAGAAAATTAATACAAAGATGAACTATCACCATATCTATTTTCTTTGAATCTTGTCTCGACTATTATTGACTAGTTATCTTAACGTTGTATGGGCAAAGCTTGTTCAATTTAATGCAACTAGGATAGGTTGTATATCAATTCACTATTGCTTTTAATTCAATGAATTAAGTAAATTCTTTAGTGATATGATAAGATTTCTAGGTTGTAAGAAGGATATACATATATAAATTTTACTTTAATTGTATGAAGAGTATCATAGCTAGTTAGTACTTGATTGCATTTAATCTCTATGTATTAGTTAGCTACTATTACCTAAAATTACATGTAAATTTGAGAAGAATTATGAGCAAAAATTTGCTATAGGGGATGTGTATTGTAATAAAATATTAGTAAGTAAATGAAGTGTGAAGATAGTATCAAGTTTTGAATCATTTTATCCCTCAGGTGCATCCACCTTGGTTTTGCAAAACCTAAATAGTAGAAAATCCTTGTGGTTTTGTTGAAGTTGGATCTAGATTTTGAGAAATTCTTAGTTGAACATAGGAAATAGCTAACACTTAGACTAAATTTTGCCTCACCATCTTGGTATCAAGTATTTTGTTGCTTGGTAGTTTAAAAACACCAAAAAAATGGTGACTCCGATAGGGAGTTGTTCAACACATGTTAATGTGTGTAAAATATTGTAGTCACTAGTGATATAAGTATGCATGCTTTTGGATTCTTTCAAGATATTTCCCATGGTTATATTGGACTTTTCTAGTGACAAATATTGAGAATTCAAAAAAATAGTTCCCAATACCACAGGGATAGACTAACACATACTATCCTTATAGAGGTGTCTTATCTAGTAAGCAAGAGTTGCAGTCCCAATTTCCTTTTGATTGGTTTCTTTGTGTGTTAGATTTGTCTTATGTTATCCCATGATTCTTTCTCTAAGTCAAAATATTTATATGTTATAGTTTCCCTAGAATAGGGTAGTGACTCGGTCAAGGTTTTGAAGCTAGTGCTTACTAACAAGTAATTTCCACAAATGACAGACAAGAGAAAACATACACGAGCATATACAAGAGCCAATATAGAAGTACCATTGTATGATTTACCTTAGGGTAGTAGGAAGAGCCAAAACAAGAAGAAAGTAGATTTGAATCCTACTTGGAAACCAAGAAGTAGTGTATCAGTAAACTCTCAATACTAGCAGGTGGTATGGAGAGAATCCTCTTCATTAAGCTCTGAATCAAAAATCACTAGACTTTTAGGAGGGATGTTTAGTACCTCACTACAAGAAGAACTAGCTTATAGTGGGAGATATTTTGTGTAGAGTTGATGTGATGAAAGAGATGAATCATAGGTTGGCATATAAGAATGCTATGAAAGACTCTTTCGATCCCAAAATAGCCCCATATATGGAGACAACCCCTATAGATCTTAATGATCCTATTGATTCAAAAGAAACCTCTGTTGATCCCAAAGAATTATACTCAAATATAGAGGTTCTTAGGAAATGGGTTGTAGAAGACGATGCCAAACACATCCGTTTGGAGAAAGAGAAAGAGTAGGTTACCTTGAATGCTCTCATTGAGGGAGATAATTTTCTTAAGAGGATGGCTACCTTGAAAGAGTAGAAGAAGAAATTAGAAGAAATGACTTTAGTTCTGTATGGTGATATTTTTGGAGATGTGGATAATTTGAGATCCAAGGTTCTAGAAGAAGAAAAAAATCCAAAGCTAGAGACAAGAACTTTTTATAGCTTAGGTTAAATCCTACAAGCCTACTTAGCTAGAATTCATAGATCTAATTGTTAAAAAAGTTGATAAGGGTAATCAAAAGATTGTAGGAATCTAGTTCAATGAACCTTAAGCTACCCCTAACAAGGAAAAGAATATTCCTATGTCTATGTCCTAACTTGATCTAGAATTAGAATAGGCTATGAAGGAGAAGTAGGATTTAGCTAAGGAGCTTGAGAAAGTAGAAAATAAAGTAAACATAGTTGAAACTAGAAGGAAAATTCAATTCATAAAGTCTAATTCTAGTTTGGCTTCATGGCCCAATATGTCCACCCTAGCTACAATCTCTGTTCCCACTTGCAGACCAATAGTCCTTAACCAAAATATGTCTCAATTTTCCCCTGCTTCATCATCAACCACTAGTACCTAGATCCTGCTATTCAAATACAACAATCTCAAAGCATTGTTTAGAACCAAACCAATGCAACAAGTACATCAAATGTTGTTTGTTTTTAGAAGAAACCTATATTCATGGAAAAGTATAGAGAAATTTAATTCTTAGGTATTCTTGGTTTCCCACATCCAATATTGTTTGATCTTAGAGATAAGGACATCAAATTCTCAGGTAATAATGCTATCAGTGGTGAAGAACATTTGAGAAAGTTTACTAACATGCTAAATGACTATGAGGTTGAGCATGAGGATGTGGTTATGAAGCTATTTGTATAGTCTTTGATAGAGGATGAAAGGGATTGGTTTAGGAGGTTTCTTGATGATAGTGTGAGTTCTTGGAATGAATTAGAAAAGTTCTTTAAAGAATAGTATGGGGAAAATACTAATGCTGGGTTCATGTTGAATGATTTTAATAACATAAAAAATAACTCAAATGAATCCACATTTTATTTTAATGTGATATTTCAAAAGGGGATGTATAAGTTATTTGAAGTGATTACTGTAGGAGAGGATGCGTGTCTTACCATATATTTTAATGCATTTGACTAAAAAATGGCTTACAACCTCTGGGATAAGAATCCAAGGACATTAAGAGATGATTATAAGATGGAAATACGTATATAAAATAATATGAAAGCCTCTAGTAAGTTAGGGAAAAGAGATGATAATTTTTTTTCAATCCCAAAAATAATTAGAAGTTGAGAAAACTATTGCAGGCAAGAAACTTGAAGAAATGACAATAGGTCAAGTTTTAACTCTACTAAAAAACATGAATGCCCAAGCTTTTACTACAAACAAGTCCAATACTAGAGAGAAAACAATAATCATTATAATAGGCAGCCAAAGATGCAAAATTATCTATATACAACTCAATGGAAGGATGGAAAGCCTATTCCTAACAATGCTCAAGGTCATAAGGATAAAGATACACCAAATCCTTTGTAGAGAAATTTAGTCAATATGACTGATGATGTACCATGATCCCTTGTATTTCATTCCCCACATTCCCCTGATCATTATGTATTAATTCAATCTATTGTTCCAAATCAGCAAACACAAGGTCAAGATAAAGGGGAAGAAGCAAAAGAGGATGAAGATATAGGCTATAAAATGAGAAATTTATGTGACAATGGTGAGGAATCTAATTTGGAAGACTTTGAGAGTAATGTTGTAAGTCATAGAAACTTCTACTAGTCCCATCATCAACAAGTATTTTTATATGATGAGGATTGTGATGAGGATAGAGTATGTGTTGTATCTTTAGGTGTAGACCATATAAATATGAGATAACCATCTAGAGAGGAGATTGAAAATATTACTATAGAAATGATATCAAAAGTGAATAGAACTACAATCTTAGAAACAAAACTTTCAACAATGACACTGGAAAACCATCTAGCACATTTATAAAGGATATCATTCATAAGATGACAAATGATAGTCAGAAGGAAGATAAAATGACAACTAAGGTTAAAGATAGTACAAATAAGAAATGGGAACCTAAGAATAAAGTGTAATTCAAAGTGGTTGACATAGCCAAGGCTATTGTGAAAAATAAAAAGTTAGAGCTTGATGTTACAAAGAAAGTGCCAGTGCCTATAGTTCAAGAAGTGTTAACTCCAAGTATTTCTGCAAAACCTACTATTTTTGATTCACTTGATATTCTTTCTATGTTGTCTTAGATAACTATGAAAGTCCCTTTGTCATAACTTTTTAAAATTGAAGAGCATAAGAACATGACTTTATCTTGGCAAGGTGGAATAAGTAGTGATAATATTATTGAGCTAAAAGCTATACAACAAATCCCAATTACAGAGGAGGACAATGGAGTGATGTCCCAAATACCCCAAATGTATTTGGACAATTCATCTATGGCTTACTTATAGGATATAGATCCTTTCTTCCTTATTATAGTTATAAAAGAAAAATCCCTAAAAAATTGTATGGTACACTCAGGGGCATCTATTAATATCATACCTTTCAAAGTCATGGAAGCCCTTGTTTTGTAGGTAGATACTAGATAGGGTAGATGTAGAGTAATGGATGCTAGAGAAGTGCATATCATAGGTACAATAAATGAATTTCCTTTTAAGTTAACCACTTATCTTGATGTTGAGTTGACTATGGCTATCCTAGTGGTAGACATCCCTCCCCATTATGGAATGTTATTGTCTAAGAAATGGAGTGCTGCAATGGGAGGTATTATACAATGTGATTTATCATATGCTACTTTCCACATAGAAGATAAGGTTGTTAAAGTTGATAGAGAGCCAAGCTTCAGTCATATTTTTGAGGAGAGTATTTAAAAAGATTCCACTTGCTTCTTAGATACTAATGTCAATGCATTCAGAGCATAGCTGATTATTCAAGAGGTTGAAAAGTTGTAACTGTTGGTAGCAAAAGTGGTAGCATGTTGTATAGATTAAAAAAATATATGGACTATGTATTTTGATGGAGCAAGTTCTAAGGAAGGTTTAGGAGTTGGGGTAATATTCATATCCCTAGAGAAGAATACATTCAAGTACTCATTTACTTTGAATATCTCATGCACCAATAATATAGTATAATATGAAGCACTTTTATTAAGACCGAGAGTTGCAACTTGCCATGGAATAAAGATGTTGCATGTTATTGGTGGTTCTAAACTGATAATTACTCAAAAAAAAGAAACTTATGCATCTAAGAATAAAAGATTGAAATAGTATAAGAATGTTGTATGGGACCAAATAGAACTATTTGATGCTTTTAGCATCTCTTGATGGATAGGAGTAATAAAAAGATAGCATATCTACTTGCAATGTAGCTATTAAACCTAGAGATATATCCTTTGTTGGTATATCATAGATTGAAGTGTAGAAAAAACCATCAGTTCCTAATAATGTCCATAATTGGGAAGTCTTTGAAGATGATAAAGATATCATACATTTTTTGAATTGTAGAGGCTAGTTTCATGGACATGAAATTGATTGCATAGCTTATGTTGAAAATTTTAATGGTAAAGACACTGTGTTCAGACAAGAGGTTGTCCAACTAAAAACAAATAAAATCTAGAAGGGATTGGTAGTTTTAGAAATGGTCTTTGATAATCATGACAAATCCAAAGTGGACAATAAAGAATCTAGTGCAAAGGTTCTAGAAGAAATAAACTTAGGGACTAATGAAGCACCCAAAAGGGTTTATATTGGAAAGAAGTTGGCCCTTAAAATTAGGAAAGGATTGATTTGTCTATGAGAAAATATAGACATGTATTTTCTTGGTCCTATGATGATTTTGAAAGCATATAGAGAAGACCTCTTTCAACATGAAGTACCATTGAAAGAGGGAGCCAAGACTTTTAGACAAAAGAAAAGCCCAATAAATCTTACCCTAGCACCCAAGATGCAAGAAAAAACTAATAAAGTTAACAGATGCTGGCATTATCAAGCCTATTAGGGATTCATCTTGGGTATCAAATCTAGTCCCTATTAGAAAGAAGAATGGAGATATAAGACTATGTGTAGATTTTAGGATTTTGAACATATCTTCAGTAAAGGACAATTATGGCTTACCTAATATGGAAGTAATGCTATAGAGAGTTATTGGAACAAAACTTATATCCATGATGGATGAGTTCTCAGATTATAACCAAGTAGTTGTCAAAGAAATTGAGCAATATAAGACTGCATTCACAACACCTTGGGGCACTTATATTTATATCAAAATGCCTTTTGGCTTGACAAATATTGGTGCCACTTTCCAAAGAGCCATGTATGTAGTTTTAAAGGATATTATTGATAAATTTTTGGCGGTATACCAAGATGGCCTAATAACCTACTCAAAGGATGCTAAAGAGCATTGCATGCATTTAGAGAAAATTTTCATCAAAGCACTAAAGTTTGGCATTTCTTTGAATCCCAAAAAAAGTTATTTTCTATTATAGAGGATAAGTTACTTGGCTATTTGGTTGGAAAGGAAGGAGTTAGAATAGACCCTGAGAGGGTTGAAGCAATTAAAAAGATTCAAAAACCAAAGAATGTGAAAGGTATTCAATCATTTTTTGGTTAGATTAATTTTCTTAGAAGGTTTGTTACAAATTTTGCTGAAATAAGTAGGCCCATCTCAAAAATGTTACAGAAAGGGTTAGAGATTAAATGGATTGAAGAGATAAGCATGTCATTTAATGAAATAAAGAAAGCCATTAAAGATGCCCTTATTTTGAGAGCTCCTAATTATTCTATGCCCATGCATATTTTTTCATTTTATTCTTTTCAAACAATTGTTGTTGTCCTATTATAGAAAAATGAGGAAGGATTTGAGCAACCCATTACATTTTTAGTGATTCTTTCTAGGCTGCTAAGCTTAAATATGAAATAAATGAGAAGCAAGAATATGCCTTGGTCAAATTAGTAAAGGAATTTAGGTGTTATTTGATGGAAGCCACTATGATTACATTTGTTCCAAATGCTATAGTAAAAGATATCTTTTCTCAACAAGAAGTTTTAGGAAGAAGATGTAGATGGATCAATAGGATCCAAGAATTTAATATTGATGTGTAGATTACTAAGTTGGTTAGTGGTCAAGGTCTTGCTAAGCTAATGGAAGAAACTAATATTTAGGTAAATTAGAATAACCAGTTGGATGATGGTTGTAGAAGTGACATATTTGACATGGATACCTGTGAGTGGTATAAAGATGTGATATTTTTCTTACAATAGATGAAAACTCCACTAGAGTTTACAAAAAACTAGAGAAGAACTCTGAAGTTACAAGCTATTAGATACATTATTATTAGAGGCCAATTATGGTAGAGAGACATGGAGGGTGTCCTTTTAAAATGTGTAAATAGGGAAGAATCAAAGAGAAGATCTTCAGTGATATGCATGAAGGAGCATGTGGGGGGCATTATATGGCTAAAACAATATCCCACAAGATTCTTAGATCTTGCTTTTGGTTGACTACCTTATTCAAGGATGCTCAATAATTGGTAAGAAAATGTGATGCATGCTAATGATTCAGTGGAAAATTGAAGTTTTCAATAAATTTACCTTTAAAACCAGTGGAAGTGCAAGCACCATTTCAATGATGGGACATAGATTTGATTAGAGAAATCATTAGCAAATATAGAGGTGGACATTCATGGATTTTAGTTGCTACTAATTATTTTACAAAATGTGAAGAAGCAATTCCTACTAAGAATGCAACAACTAAAGTAGTGACCAATTTCATAATGAATAACATTATTGTCAAGTTTGGATGCCCATAGAAAATTATTACTGATAATGCTATGTACTTTAGATTAGATGAATATTTTTTTTTGCAACTATGGCATTATTGATGCTACATCATTAGCTTTCCATCCCAACAATAATAGTCAAGCTGAGTCTAACAACAAAAGTCTACTCAAAATCATTAAAAGAATTTTAGAAGAAAATAAAAAGGCTTGGGATTCCAAATTGCCACTGGCATTATGGACAGATAGGGTTACAATGAGAAAAGCTATTGGCTATGAACCTTTTGATTTGGTATATGGTATTCAAGTAATATTACCTCAAAATAATCTGAATGATATGTACAAATTCATCCAAGTATATGATAGTGATATTGTTCATGATATGCAGTTAATAATGGATGATATTTCATAATTGGATGAAACAAGGAGAGATGCATCTGCATAAAATGGTAAGCTTCAGTCATAGATAAAATATTTGTATGACAAAAAAGCATCAAAGAGGAAATTCCATCTTGAAGAGATGGTATTATTATGGAATGCTAGGTTTGAAGATAAGGGCAAACATGGAAAGTTTGAGCCCATCTAGCTTGGTCCTTATTTGATTCATGAGAACAAGAGGAATATTCATATTATATTAGAGAATTATCTGGTGATATTCTTGAACTACCTATTCATGGACAATTCTTGAGGAGGTAATTTTTCTAAAAATACTTGTTTTCCATGAATAGTAGTTTTGTGGTTTCTTATATATTCTGTAAATTCTTGTGAATTTTGTATAGCCTTGCATAGTGTTTCTTCTTGTGTTGTTGCTCTATTAGAAATGGTCAAGAAAAAAATTGGTCAAGTATGTGGTCTTCTTCTTCCAGAATTTTGAGCCCTCGCATGAATTTGCATATTCATCATCCTCAGACATAACCACTATTGGCTTGGTTTTTCACCTCCCATAATTTTGTTGCATTTCATAGTGAAAAACTAGTGGATTTATATTTTTAAAAGATAAGGTGTGTTAATAACCCTAGATATAATTCTAAGTTTCATGAAACCCTTATCTTTTTGACCTAGCTTTCAAAAAATTAATAAAGTATTGTTTTATTTTGAAAATTTCATGGAAGGTTATTTATTGTAGGAAATTCTTTTTCTTTTTTCAATGTTTATTTTTAAATTACTTTCCCCAAAATATTTTTTTCCTTAACCTTTATTTTAAATCATGATTTTAACCCTATGTTGATTCTTTAGTGTTTTTAACCTTGGTAGGGTTTACCTTTATAAATAGTTGATCAAAGAAAGATCAACGATGAGCACTTTCCTACAATTCAAACTTGCTCGACCTTTAACAAATATAGGGAAGCACTAGAATGACTCATAGCCCATGATCATGTTAATTCCTTAATGAGCCACAAAAGTTGGATGTGTCAAAACAAGTTCAAGGTTGTTAGATGGTTGTCAAGACACGCTGAAAAATTTGAGCCATTTCATTGGTCACTATTGTTGACTAGATTGCAAATAGGGAAAATCTTATGGGACCAGCGATCATTTGGAGATTGAAGAAGAGAACTTTCCCACTTTATGGAGATGTCCAGTGTTTAAGGAATGTAGGGAAGTGCTTGATTGACATGTGGACAGGTGGGGCTAGTCATTCAAAGGGTTGCCTAGTCATGGTGAGTTGGAACACATTCTGAAATGTCTTATGGCAATTTCTTGAGTGGTCTACATATTTATTGAGTTGGAGGGTGATTGTGTAAGTGGGTCCAAAATATTAAAAGTGAATGTAGAAAATTCCAAAGGTTTTCATGATTGTCAATCTCAGAAAGATCAACAATTAGTGCTTTCCCACAATTTGAAAGTGCTCAAACTTTAGCAAATGTGGGGAAGCACTTTATTGATGCATGACCAATTTCAAAAAAGGTTAACATAGTCATTTGGGTTCCAAGATAAGTCATCCAATTCTTAAAGATCAACGGTTGAATTTTAAACTCCATAATGTGACACAAAATATGACTATTGGAGCATTAATTTTGATCAATGCTATTTCATGTGAGGTTAATGTTGTAGTAAGAATTCCAATTTTCCATTATTGAGCAGTAAGGTTGTAGAATTCTCATAGAACAAGGATTTTTAGAGCAGAGGGAAATTTTTTCGAAGGGTTTCGATTTACTACTAAGCAATTTTTAGAGGAAAATACAAGAAAATTGGGTGAGTCTTTTGGGGTTTTTGGAAAATTGAGAAGTTATATTTGCAGTAGGATAATTATCAAACATGCCCCCATGAAGAGATTTTCTAGGAAAAGTAGATTATTTAAAAAGAGCTGTGCATGATGATTGCCTAGAGAAATGCCACAATCCATGAATGATCTTTCTAGGGGAAAACAATTTATTCAGAAAAACTCTAGGTTGTTGATCAAAGAGGGTTTTTATGACAAAGAAAACTAGTTGAGGGATGCTGAAGTATCTATTGTAGGATTAGAGCTTTTTCAAAAATGGTTTGCAGAAAATTAGACTAGATACTCCCTTGAATAATGTATGGGAATTTAACATAGGAAAATTATTTATCTGGGATTTTGTTGTAATAATGTAATAATGTCAAAGAAATATGATCCAATTACTTAGATTGTGAAGAATCATGCTAGTGATAATCTTTTTATGTTTTCATCAGAATTGATTAGAGAGGGTTTTAAATTAAACCATAACCATGCAGTCCATGAGAAGATAGACATGGAAGACCTCCAAGCTAGGTATGATGTAAAAATAGTATATCTAAGGGAGGACCATTACAAGAGCACTTTGTCAAAATAGGATCATTGCCCCTAGTTACACCAAACACTCTAGGGCCTTTGTTGAAAAAATATTTCAACCCTAGAGCATAGGCATTGTATTTCTCTCTATGCAAAATATTTGGCATGGATGAGCAAGACAACATCCTAGGCTTCATTGTCTTCATCTTTTCCCAAACTTTTCAGTATGGTATGAGTTCTATTTTTGACCTTACTACTCACTTGGTAGAGGAAATTCATACTGAGCTTCATCCCCAAAATTTATAGGGCAAAAAATAACTACAATTTATTTTTTTTATTTTTTTAAAGACAATATTAAGGAGTCAAAACTTGACATATGCATGTTGCAATTAGGTTGTCAAATAGTTAGGCATTCAAAATAGATCTATTCAGGACATTAGAGAAGAGGTTAAGTTCATTAGAGTATGGTATGTGTTGATAACTACTACTTTTACTAATAGAAAAGAATCTCTTTAATCAGTGATTTACTATAGAGTAATACATTTAAGAGTAATCATATTGCATTAATAATTCCAATTGGACCTTAGACAACACATTTGATCTTTTGAACATAGTTTCAAAATTGTATTGTATTAAAATGGGTATAGATAAATAAATTCATATTTGTATTTGGTATCAACCCCTATAAAATTTCCTTTTTATACTCTTTACTATATTCATAATATCCACATGTAATTTTCAATCACAACTCATGACACTTCTTAACTAGACACCCAAATGGATATATGTAATTTTCTACATCTCTTTGTTTTATATATCATATCTATTTATTTTATATTAGTATATCTTCATTTCACACTATAAATACTACCTGGAGTATATGTCAAGTAATATGAATGTTTAAATGTGCGACATGAGTAGAGTTTAACAACTAGATATTTAAGCCTATACATCTAATTCCAATAGCTACTTTTCAATTTTTGAATCTAATTATGCAGCTAAACTTTTGTAAGTTACTAATTAATTAAAGGATGCTACTACTCCTAACTTCCTACACACTAGTGTGAATTAAGTTATCATTCTAACTAGTATTTAAACTTGTTATTTTACCATCCCACTCACAAACTCATTAATACCATACTAAATATTGACTATATTGTCTCACATTATCTATCAACTAATTTATTTATATTTATTACTAATATAAAGTATTATCATTAACAAAGGATTCTTGTTAATAACACCTAGTCTGAACCTTTACTAACTTGACAATCATACCAACTTACAAGTCAATCATTCATTTATTAAATTATTTATTCTAACCCACAAATTAATAGTAATCTATGAAATTAAAATAAAATAATATTATTATATTGTCTTATGTACTAAATGATTAACACTAACTATCCTACTAATATTCACTTATTACTAATATCCTAATCATACATACTTACTAGTAGTATGTGCCTCATAACATCCACTTTATTCAACATTATTAATATTAACTAAGGATTAAAAATTATCTTATCTAAATACAATCTACCCCACACTCCTTACTAATTTCCTAATTGTAAAACTAAAACTATTAAACCATATTACATCTACCCAAACTACCTAACTAATCTCCTAAATCCCTACCTACCCTACCCCTTCACACTTATCTACAAATTTCCCAATGCCCCATGAGTGCTTGAATCCACCAAACACTATACCCCATGTAGTTCTATCCTACCTCCTTAATTCTTTTGTTATCACCCCCAAGTCAACTCCCCAATCCACTTGAATCTAAACTTCATTTAAAATTGTTTCCAATGCATTCAAGGGTAGGGGGTGTGAGGAATGAGGAGAAAGAGGGTGGTTGATGTGAGAGGACAACTCTACCTTGAGAAGGGCATGGTCCCGACTCCCTGTGACATAGTGCAAGGTGGTTAAAATAGGTGTAAATAAATTTTATTTTATTTTTTCCTTTTTTTTTTTTTTTTTTTTTTTTTGTACAAGTGGGTTACCATTGACTATGGTGCATCCTCGACAAAAGTGTTGGGTCTTAGAGTTATTACATGAGGTACTTCCAATATAATAATTCATTTAAACATCATTATATTGGGTGTCTTCCATGCCACCTCTTGGGACCATGTGATAATTTTATATTATTATGTTATGAGATTGAATCTTTAGGGATATTTCCCAATTATTTTAATGGGTCTATATTCCTTTTGTTTGACAGAGATATTATCTTTCATTCTCATACAATTTCTAGAGACTGGAAACACCTTCCCAACACTATTTCTTTGTAACTCTAACTCATTTGTATTTCTCTTGATGTTGCTTTGTCTACTAACTCTAACTCCTACCAATACCATTATGATCATGCAATTAATTTGAACAACATAATTAATCTATTAAAGGCTGTTAGATTGTGGTGATTGATCAAGAAAGCACTATACATAGTTCATAAATTCTTTTGGGCCCTATTTTATCAAATTTTGGGCTGACATGTAATTATTAATTATAACCCTAAAGTGGTTAAAATACTTGTATAAAAGGGCTTAGGGTTAGGGATTGTTTCATAAGGTGTGATGTCAAATTGGTTCTTGCAATAGTATTGAGCTATAAGGAATTACAGATTGTAATCACTAGATCATAAAAATATTGGACTTGCTATTTGGTGGACATAGTTTAGGGATTGGGTGAACCACGTTAAATCTTGGTACCTTGTGTTCTTTTCTATGTGATCTATTATTTTTTGTTATTGATTATATTTGCATGTAATTGTTATTTCTATTTGTGGTTTAATCCTAACAAGTGGTATCAGAGCCTAGTTGTTTTTCAATTATCCTCTGTAGGAAAGTTTCATGGTTGAATGGGAGTCTCACAGTTGAGTGGGAGCAATGGCAGATAAGGGAAAGCTGAGGGTTGATAGGTTTAATGGGCATAACTTCTAGTTATGGAAGATGCAAATGGAAGAGTATCTGTATTAGAAGGATTTATGGAAGCTGTTGGAAGGCAAATCCAAGAATCAGGGATCTATGTCAAATGATGAATGAGATCTTTTGGACAGAAAGGAACTTGGAAGCATTTGATTATGCGTGGCACCATCAATGGCATTTAATATTATAAAAGTAAAGATAACAAAAGAATTGATGAAAACCCCATCGATACTATATGAAAAGCCCTCCACTGCAAATAAGGTATTTCTCATGAAGAGTTCCTTTAATATGAAAATGAAAGAAGGTGGATCTATTATAGATCATTTAAATGAGTCTAATACTATTATTGGTCAGTTATCTTCTGTGGGTATCAATTTTAAAGAAGAAATTAGGGCTCTCTTGATTTTGTGTTCTTTGCCTAAAAGTTGGAATGGCTTGGTAATGGCTGTCATAATTCTATTCTTGGATCTAGTACCCTAAAATATGATGATGTGATCAGTGTTATTTTGAGTGAGAAAACTCATAGGAAAACCTCAGGTGGATCTACATCAGGAAGTGCTTTGAATGTACAAAGTAGGGGCATAATGACTGAGAGAGGAAGTAATTTTAGAAATTATTGGAAATCAAGAGGAAAGTCAAAGGGGAGGAGGTCTCAATTGAGAGGACTGAATGACTACTGGTACTATAGGAAACTAGGACACAAAAAGAAAGATTGTTGGAATCAAAAGAAAAATGATGGAGATGAATCAAATGGAGACAAGGAGGAAAATGTGGTAAGTAACAAATCTAAAGAGGATCCTTTGCTTTTGTGTTTAGAAAGTGTTGATGATTCATGGGTTTTAGATTCTAGTGCTTCATTTCATGCTACACCTCATAGAGGTTATTTCATTGATTATATCCCAGGGGATTTTGGGCTTTTTTATTTGGGGGATAATGAACCTTGTTAGATTGTTGGAAAGGGAAAAATTAAGATTAAGTTGTAGAATAGGAATCATTGGATACTACATGAAGTAAGACATGTTCCAAGGCTAAGTAGAAATTTAATTTCAACAGGAAAACTCAGTGATGAGGGTTGTGTAGTTACTTTTAATGATAAAAATTGGAAGGTTTCAAAAGGTTCTCTTGTAGTAGAAAAAGGTGTGAAAGTAGGCACCTTATATCTTTATACAGGTCATATTGTTCCTTCTACTTTAATTATTTCAGAGAAAAATAAATGTTCAGGAACAATTGCTGGAGTTGAGCAAGGAGAACAAATAGCTGCTATAGATTCTGATACAACGCTGTGGCACAAAAGACTTGGGCACATGAGTTAGAAAGGTATGAAAGTACTTCATTAAAATAAAGTTTTACTAGGTCTAAAATGTTTTAATATGGATTTCTATGAAAGTTGTATGGAAAATGAAAGAGAGTGAGTTTTTCAAAGATTGGAAGGAAAATAAAAGGGAGAAATTAGAGCTTATGCATATCGATGTATAGTGAAGTCTCATGTATCTTCCCTTGGTGGCTCTCATTACTATGTTACATTTATTGATGATGCAACTAGAAAAATATGTGTTTATTTCCTTAGAAAGAAATTTGATGTATTTCAAATTTTTAAGAAATGGAAATGTTTGGTTGAAAATGAGAATGGTAAAAAATTAAAATATCTCAGATCTAATAATGGTGGTGAGTATTATAGTCATGAATTTTAAGATTATTGCTCCACTAATGGTATTCATAGACAAAAAAATGTTCCAAAGACTCCACAAGAAAATGGAGTGGATGAGCGGATGAATAGGACTATAATGGAACATGCAAGGAGCATGAGGTTGCATGCTGGGTTGCCCTTACGCATTTGGGTGGAGGCTATCAATACTACTACATATTTGATTAATAGAGGCCCCTCTACTCCTTTGGGCTATGGTATTCTAGAGGAGGCATGGACTAGTAAGAAGCTGAGTTATTCTTTTCTCAAAACCTTCGGTTGTGAAGCATTTGCTCACATAGATTCTGAAAATAGAACCAAGCTAGAAGCTAAGTCAAAGAAATTTGTATTTTTTGGATATGGAATTAATGAGTTTGGTTATAGGCTTTGGGATTTTGAAAATCATAAAATTGTAAGAAGCAGTGATGTCATATTCAATGAGAAAGTGTGTACAAAGATCTATTGTAGCTGTATATGGAGCAATGTTAGTATGCTAATAGAAACCAAATTTAAATAAAGCTTCTACAAACTAAACAAAATTCATAAACTTCAAGATAGACTAAGATGATCTCTCAATTGAGAATATGAGCCATTAATGGGCTCTCTCAATGAGAAGCTCTCTTGTTGAGCAGCTTTGTCTAAATGGATAGGATGTATGCTCAATATGCTTCCAAAGGCTTCAATGGATGATTGTGGATTTTTGGTGTGGATAGATGGCTTTAGTATGGATTTGGCTCTCAAAATAGCATTATAACTTTACTTCATGGATTGTGTTATTTTGCAAAGGGGAAGGATCCAATTTATAGGCAAGAGGCTTGAGGGATTGAGGGCTAAGATGCAAAGATGGGAAAAAGCTCATGGAGGGCTTAGATTGCATGAGAGGAGAGCACATGGATTGTGCTTCTTTACAACCAATCAAGGAGTGACACATGTCACATGGTGAGAGGATGGAGGAAAGGGGAAGGATGAGTCAACAAAGGAGGCTCAAGGGATAAAATCTTCATAAAGACCCTTCATAAGTGCTTTGTAAGAACATTTATGACTTTGTGGGCTTTATAAAATTTTGTGGTTGAAGATATTTGTGAGAGATACCATGAAATTCGAATTTGAGGGTTTAGGGAGGTTTTAAGCTTGCTTAGGGTTGTAAAAATGATTAGAGGAAGGGTTAGAGATGGCTTAGGACTAGGCAAGTGGATGGAAAGTGGATTGCAATTAATGAGGGTGGGTGAAGGAGGGGATATTTGTTAACTTTGGCTTGGGTTAATAATTCTTAACCCATGTTTAGGGAATGTGACAAGGTTAGGAGGGGATTAGGATTAGGTTTAAAGACATCTTCTAGAAGAGTCTAGACTTTGGATGAGGATAAAGACTTTCTAGAATAGTCTAGAATTTCCTAGGATGAGGATGAAGACTTTCTAGAAGAGTCTAGAACTTTTTAGGATGAGGATAAATTAGATTTTTAGGAAATAAATAAAGTTTTATTTATTTCAAGGGTTTGGGTTGAGGAGATATTTATTAAAACTTTTTTAATAAACATGAGGATTAATATTTAATCTTAATTAAATATTTTGAGTTGGGATTAGGGGTAAGAAATGATGGGATTAGCCTTTAATCAAAATTAAATAAGGATTAGAAGATTTTGGAAGAGGTTAGTGGTCTTAAGGAAATTGGCCAACTTTTGGGAAAAAAAAAAAAAAATTATTTTGGGATTTTTGGTCAATTTATTAATTAAATAATTAATAAATAAGGAAATAATGTTTAAATAAGATTTAAACATTTTTGGGAGGGATTCCTTAATTAAATATTTTTAATTAAGATAAAGGGATTTAATGGCATAAAAATTAATTAATTAATTAAATAAATAATTAATTAATAAATGATGATGTCATCAGGACTTTTTCAAAAAATAAAAATACTTTATTTTCTAAAGGTTTTTAGGTGTCTACATTTTCCCCCTCTTTGATGTGATGCCGCAAGTGGCATGGCATCAAAGATAAGAAAATAAGATGCCCAAGGCTAGAGCAGAAGAGGAGAGAATGGACTGTGAGATGCCCCCTCAAGAAGGTAGCAGGGAGAGAAAGCGAGGCTCGATGGCTTCTTGAAAAGTACAAGAATCTTGGATGAGCAAGGAAACTCAGATTGAATTAAGAGAAGAGGTTTAGTTAGCTCAAACTCTTACTATGGGAGAATAATAAAGGGAGAATTAGAGGCACAAGAGGAAGCAAGCTTAAGATCTCAGGGATTACAGAGGATGAAGGAGCGGAGTGCTATAAAAAGAATCCAGGATAGGGAGATGGATGAGGGGATTATAAAGCTGATGCAATAGGATTTCAAAGAGTTAGATTGGCGGAAGATGGGTTTCAGAGATCCCTAGGACTAGGATTGTGGATCTCGAAAGATGAGGCTTGGTGGGTTGATTTGGATTGGTGGATCCCTAAGACTAGGATTGTGGATCCCTAAAGCTAAGAGTGATGAGTGATTCAAAGAGATACTAATGCATCAGCTGGGGTAGGAGAGATGGATGCTGGATATGGATGGGGGATAATGGAGATGAAGGAAAACCATTGAAGCTTTTTGAGCGGGGGGATACTTCAAAGAGAAGTACCACCATGTAGTTGAGCACTAGATTTGCTATAGGACTATTGGTTAATTGCCAAGGTTACCAAGAACATCAAGGCCTTTTCACCAACCATCCAAAGGACTGAAAAACTAACTCAAAACAAACACACAAGGATTGCCCCAGCATCACACATGAATCCTAGAGGAAGCATCATGGAAACGACACTGGAGAACCCACAAGCAGAAAAGAAAAACAAATGAAAGACCTGATCAAGACCTTACGCTCTAATTGCCCCATTCGTAGCATACCATGATATGGAAGATCGTGGCAACCTTGAGGAGGGAACAAGGAGATTGCTTGGAAAAGATACTTCAAGACCCAAAAGGGAAGATCCCAAATCAAAAGAAAGTGAAAATTCAAAAGAGAGCCGTTTGCCAACGAGATGGGTAGGACAAGGTACTAACGGACCAAGATCAGACATGAGGAAAGCTATATCCTGCAAGGACCTATCGGAGAGCACCGAAGCTGGTGGATTTGGATGAGTGATGCGTCTGGCAAGCTGAACTAAGAAAGATAACACTTTGTTGATAGGAAATCTAGCTAAAGGATGCGTTGGAATAGCTAACCAAGATGTGTGATGGGTGCAAGATGCTGATCAAGGACGAACTAACATGAACGCTAGATAGATACAATGGTACTAAGCTAAAGAGGATGTACAAGATGAAAGACCAAGATATGTACAAGCTGAAGCTAACCAAGATAGTTACAAGCAGGCAAAAGCTCAGGATGATAGGATAGCGAGATGGTTCGATGTTGTGCAAGATGAAAAAGCTAAGGGTGGGGTGATAGCAAAAGATATGGATTTGGCAGGATGCATCCAATGATGATGAGAGATTTTGTGACCAAGGATAGCTAGAGGAGCAAGATGAGATGGCTGGATAGGATGGTAGACAACTAGGATTATGATGGATATAAAGAGATGACATTGGGTTTGCATGAGGATAGCCTAGAGCTAGATACCAATGACAAGGGAGGATGGACAAGACAAGATCTCCAAGGAATATAGTGCCCCCAATCAGAAGATAACATGCAGAAGGAGGTCTTATGATGGATGTGATAGGATTGAAGCTAGGATGGAAAAAGCTGAAGGGGCTAGGGAGATGGATGATAGCTGGGATGGTTGGCTAAAGCTGCAGGAGATAAGTGGATGGTGTGAGATGGAAGATGGAGGGTGGAGGATAGGTGGATAGATTGGAAGATGGAGATGGATGTCAAGAGATGACCAAAAGCATGAGGGTGATAGGCTAAGCTAGGGATGGCGGGATTACGCATGATGCTTGTTTGCCAAGTTTTCATCATGGTACTTGTCCAAGGCGCTTGAATTGCCAAGTTTTCACCAGTGGACGCTTTATTTTTCTTTACTTTTTTTTTTTTGACTTTTTGACTTTGGACATAGCTGGAATGATTTTGGCTTTCTTCAACTTTTTTTGGCTCATAGATGTTGATAGGATGGATGAAAAAGGATTGGATTGAACAAGTGGAATGGTGGGTGGGAGTTTGACAGATAATGGATGCAAAGACATAAGGCTTGTGGGTAAATGGATGAGGAAAATGGAAAGATCATCATTGGCACACACCTTGAGAGGTGATAAAGTAGTGGGAAAGATGGTTTTGAGCGAGGTTGAGGAGAAAATGGAGGAAGAGAAAGATAAGGACTAAAAGTAGAGTTGGAAGATGGAGGATGGGAAATTTAGGATAAGAAGCATATGGACTAAAAGTGGATTGGGGGGATGAAGGATGCTTAAATGGGGATTTGGATGAAGGATGGATGGATGAGGCTTTTTGAGTAGCATGAATGGATGCCAATTGAGATTTTTCTTTGAGATGCATTTCTTTTATGAGCATCTTGGGTATCCACATGATTTTTGACTTTTTTAGCTTGGGATTTTATGGCCTCTTGACTTTTTCTTTGATTGGGATTAAATGTTTCTTGTTTTGAACATGTATTTTAGAAGGGACATGTTGAGACTTGGATTTTTGTGGATTTTTGGATTTATGCTTTTGTATTTTGGAATCCAATATGCTTCTATTAGCCATGGGATGGGAACAAGAGCATGGAGGAGATGGAGGGATAATTGATGGAGTGATAGGGTTTAAAGGTTGGAAGGGATTCAAGGGTGAGTTCCTTTGATGATCTAGCTGGTGGATTTGAGGGAATGGAAGGATAGATTGGAACATAGGATATGGATGGATATAATTGCCCAAAATGGATGGAGGGAAAGAAGGATATGGCCCCAAAATAGATGGAAATGTGGAAGGTGTAGGTCCCAAAATAGATGGAGGGGATAAAGGATTCATATTAGGTATGTAAGGACCCAAAATGGATGGAAAGGGTGTGGGATTTAGATAAGGGATATATGGACCCAAAATGGAGGGTTGGAGATAAGGAGTAGGATGAGGGCCCAAAATAGATGTGGAATAAGATGGATGGGAACTTTGGGGTGGAGATGGAAGGACTTGGGACCATGCAGGAATAGCGGGGATACCAACATCTAGAAATACATTTTCATTTCTTTTTTCAATATGATGTTCATTATTTGGAACACAAGATGTGAGTCCATTACTAGTTGAAGGAGTTGGGGCTTCGGATATGATAATTAGTTCTTCTTCGATGGATCTATCATCATGGATTATGGGAGATGTATGATCATGAAGCAGAGGAGATGGGAGGATAGGATCTTGAGTTGGGTGGGCTGACAGAAAGGGATCTTGAGATGGAGTAAGGAATATGGTAGGATTTAGATATGGAGGGGATGGTAAAAGTGGATCATGTAGGGGAATAAGTGGGATGGTGGGATCTGCTATTCTATCAGAGGATATTTCAACATGCTTTTGGACAAGATCTTGATAGGAATGGATGGGAGTGGATGCATGAGGTTCATTATATGGGATTTGGATAATGCTTGGAGGAGGAGATGTGGATGGGATTTGGAGTGATTCAATGGATGGTATGGGGATGATAGCTATGGGAGATGGAGGTGATATTATAGATGGGGAAGCTTCATTACTGACTACTTCACATGGTTGGATTAGATGACATGGCTTATCGACTGTTGGAGGCAAATTTTCTTGTATTTCCTCTAGGAGATTCCTTGGAGACTCGTGTGTCAGAGGTGGAGGTGGATTGACACGAATAGCTAGTGTGATGGGGGTGGAAGATTGGAAGCTTGGTTGATTGGGTGATGGAGGAGAAGCTGGGATATTAGATGGCATGAATAGATAGTTTGGAATAACTCTTGGATTTTGGGGGATGGTTGGTGGAAGGCCTCTAAGGCTCTCAAGATACCCATCATAGTCAACAAGATTTTCATCATCATTGGAATAGTAGGTGGCAAGAGCAAGGACAATGCGACCAAACACATCATGATAGGATTGGTACTTCATGCTTTGATGATGAGTTTGATGGGGATGGGGTCTTGCGTATGGATGAACATGGAAGCTCATGGTTGGATTTGGATTAAGCAAAGATTTTAGATTGGCTAATGAAGGATTTCCTAGGGAGAGTCAAAGCTATATGACAGACCTAAGGAGGATTAGCTAGAGATTTTTGGCTTTCCTGTGGATGGAAGACTTCAAGGGCATGCTATCAAAAAGTGAGAGTTTTACTTTCCTATGTGCTGGATTGGTGGAGATTGTGTCAACTTAAGGATAGACTAATGATCTTATGGGCATGACACGAGATTGAGCACTTGTGGATCCCAACCTTTAGCTCAAGGTGATGAGGGATAACAAGTAACAAAGCTAGATTACCCTAGACAAAGCTCTATCAAAGGGATAACCTTGGTGAGGCTGGTGGATTGGTCAGATTGATTGGATAGCAAATTCTAGAAAAATGACAACAACTCTCTAAAGGCTTGGGTGTGATTTTGGATTGGGTTACTAGCTGGCTGGGGGGGATGATTTGGAGAGACTTTGGATTTGGGATTGTTCTAAAGCAAGGAACTAGATAGATTTAGTTGTAGTGGGGGAGCTTGGATGATTTTCTAATGAGGTAGTGACTACGCTAAGTATGCCTTGAGCTAGGAGATTTCTGCTTTTTTGGGATTTTGACCAAAGTTGGCAAACATTCATTCAAAAGCTATGAACAAACAAGAAAACAAAATTTTGGAGCAAGCACGTCAAACACACCAACATCCTAGGAAGCTTTCTACAAGGATGAAATTTGGTTTAGCTAGGGACTCCTTGATATACACAAGGTATGTGAGGCCCAAATCCGTAGATGAAACCAAAAAGATGTCACACAACCGAGAGGAGCGGTAACCCACTTCTCCTCTTTCACTTCTCAAGGGTATAAAGTTCCTTGAGGCTTAGCCCGAGTGACAAAATCTTGATTCCAAGAGAGGTGTCTTTGGATTCACCTCCTGATTTTTATACTCCACCGGAACACTGGAGTTGAGGTCGTCCCAAGGGGTGATGAAATCCCCAAGTAGGCCTCCTAAAAAGTGTAAAACAAGACCACATACATGATCTTGGGCTTTAAAAGACACGTGTTTATTCCAATTGATGATTTAGATTTTGTAAGCTATGATTGAAGACACTTGTGATTATGGCATACAATGTTCATTCCAATTTGACAGCATCGTCAGCATAATGGAAGTCGAGAGATCGTCAACATAAGAAATGCGAGTGTCATTGAAAATGCATCAAAACTATGCGATGTTCATTGATTGTTAGGCATTCAAGATTGAGTGTGAGTTTGTTTTAAGCCCCAAAACAAAGATGTATGAAACTTGATTGCCAAGCGCACTCCCGGAGGCCCTCCACGTCAAGATTTGTCCAATTTTTATGCCCAAATGAAGTGTGAGCGAGATTAATGCGCATTCAAGGAATTTTCTAACTTAGAAAAACCACTAAAGACCCAAGTGAGTAGAGTTTGATCTTTGTGGAGCACTTAACACCCTCTTAGGTAGACCCATCCCCATAGATGGCGCTGAGATTGCAACCAATGGTTAAATTGATGGGTGATTAAAGAGGGTGAGTCCAACTACAAACTTACTCAAAGCGTCTTTATTAGTTTTTATAACTTAGAAGATTTCAAAAATGTGGATTCTTTTTATGCCCCAAAAGATGATTATTTGATCTATGGCATTCAAGATTGGATTTGTTGTTTTAATCATGCATTCAAGGAAAATTTGATTTTAATCCATGGCATTCAAGAGTGTCAATTTGATTAGGTTTCCACAATCCATTAGACTTTTTAATTTTTCTTCTAGATTTGATTGTGTTCATTTTTTTTAGCATCAACATTTCGGATCACACTCTGTGATCCATCATCAGGACGAGAGAATGCAAGAATGAAAAAGTGAAGAAGTAATTTGATTTTAATCCATGGCATTCAAGAGTGTGTTTAGCAACATGCATCCAAAGACAAGTGATTAAACATTCAAGTTTTTTCCTTTGAGCATTCAAGATTGAGATTTTGTGTGTTGTTTTAAGAACTTTGAAGTGCTTTGTTTTAACCTTAGATCATTCAAGATTGTTTTGGACTCAAAAGTGAAAATGACTCTTTGGACTTTGGTTTTCATTCGAGATTTTGTGTTCTAGTTTGCATATTTTAAGCCCAAAAATGATATTCCTAGATTGTTTTGATGCATGAAAAACCTAAGAAACATTCAAGATTTTGCAACAAGACATTTGTTTGGAACAAATAAAAAAGCTTTTAGGACAATTTTTGGCAACCATTTAGGACTCTTAGTTTTCATGAGATTTTTAAAAGAACTTTAAAATATTTGCAAATGAGGTTCATTTTATCCTTGATTGATGCTTTGAGTTTGATTTAGATTTTAGTGTGCACTTAGTGTTGATTTTGAACCTTTTGAAATGGAAACTTGAGGTTCTTTTTAAATTCCCAAAAATGAAGTGTTCCTAACTTTGCATGAATGCATCTAAAACCTTGATGTTGCAAGGATGCAAATGATTGGATTGGTTTAGGTTCACTTCTTAAAAGATTTTTTTTTTTTTTGGGCAAATTTTTAGTTTTAAATGGATTTAAGTATGATTTGGGGGTTCATTTTAAGCACTAAAAAGAAGTGTGTATGATTTTGCTTCCTTAAAAAAAAAAAATGGCCAAGATCTCCCACAAGAAGAAGAAGAAGAAGTAGATGGAATAAGAAGAATATAGACAAGAAGGGGAAGAAGAATTCCAAGTGCTTTGTCCACCTATAAGCTTGAAAAATCTGCAAATACTATGAGATAGACTATGAGTTCCTTTATCTTCTTCATGCTCATGTAGACCTACAAAACCAATTTATACAATCCTACCAATCACAAAAACAAGAAAAATTAGCCAAAATCAGCAAATGACATACAAAACTTGACTAAAAAAGCTAATGAAGATGACCCATGCGGGGTCCCACCGGGCGTGCCAAAATGTATATGGAGCAATGTTAGTATGCTAATAGAAACCAAATTTGAATAAAGCTTCTACAAACTAAACAAAATTCATAAACTTCAAGATAGACTAAGATGAGCTCTCAATTGAGAATATGAGCCATTAATGGGCTCGCTCAATGAGAAGCTCTCTTGTTGAGTAGCTTTGTCTAAATGGATAGGATGTATGCTCAATATGCTTCCAAAGGCTTCAATGGATGATTGTGGATTTTTAGTGTGGATAGATGGCTTTAGTATGGATTTGGCTCTCAAAATAGCATTATAACTTTACTTAATGGATTGTGTTATTTTGCAAAGGGGAAGGATCCAATTTATAGGCAAGAGGCTTGAGGGATTGAGGGCTAAGATGCAAGGATGGGAAAAAGCTCATGGAGGGCTTAGATTGCATGAGAGGAGAGCACATGGATTGTGCTTCTTTACAACCAATCAAGGAGTGACACATGTCACATGGTGAGAGGATGGAGGAAAGGGGAAGGATGAGTCAACAAAGGAGGCTCAAGGGATAAAATCTTCATAAAGACCCTTCATAAGTGCTTTGTAAGAACATTTATGACTTTGTGGGATTTATAAAGTTTTGTAGTTGAAGATATTTGTGGGAAAATTAGACCTCCACAAAGATTTTCTCCCTCTTTGTATTCTATTCTACTTATTGATGCCAGTGAACCTAAAAGTTATGATGAAGCTATGTAGGTGGATACTAAGATTCAATGGGAGTCTGCAATGAAATATGAAATGGACTCTTTGCTAGAGAATAAGATATGTGATTTGTACAAGTTGCCTACAAGTAAAAAGGCTTTATAGAATAAGTGGGTTTATAGGTTACAAGAAGAGGATGTAGGTAAGAAAAGATTTAAAGCTAGGTTAGTTGTAAAAAGATTTGCATAGAAAAAGGGAATTGATTTTGATGAGATATTTTCTCATGTATTTAAAATGACTTCTATCCATACTATTTTAAGTCTAGTGGCTACTAAAGATTTGCATTTAGAGCAACTGGATGTTAAAACAACCTTCCTTCATGGTAATTTGGATGAAGAGATATATATGGTTCAACCATAGGGATTTGTGGTCAAAGGTAAGGAGAACTTAGTTTGCAAATTAAAGAAAAATTTATATGGCTTGAAGCAAGCACCTCGGTAATGGTATCTAAAACTTGACAATTTTATGCATGAGCATGGTTATAGTAGGTGTCATTTAGATTATTGTGTCTACTTTAAGAGGTTGGATGATGATAGCTACATTATTTTATGCTTATATGTTGATGATATGCTTGTAGTTGGGTCTAACATGGATCACATTAAGGGGCTAAAAACCTAATTAGCACATGCATTTTCTATGAAGGATTTGGGGGAAGCAAAACAAATCCTTGGTATGAAGATTTGTAGACATAGGAAAAATAGAACATTGATGCTATCTTAGGCTGATTATGTTGAGAAGGTGTTGCAACATTTCTCTATGGAGAATGCTAAAGATGTCAGCACACCTTTTCCTTGTCATTTGAAATTGACTAAGGAGATGTTTCCCAAGACACAAGAAGAGAAGGATAAGATGTCCAAGGTACCCTATAATTCAACTATAAGAAGCTTGACATATGTTATGATATATACTAGGCCAGATATTGCACATGCAGTGGGAGTTGTTAGCAAGTATATAAGTCATCCAAGAATTGAGCATTGGAATGTAGTCAAATGGATTCTTAAATATTTGAGAGGAACATTCAATAAGTGTTTACACTTTAGGGGTTTTACTATTGATTTATAGGGCTATGTTGACTCAGATTTGGTAGGGGATATTGATACCAGGCAAAGTACTATAGGTTACATCTTTACTATTGGTGGGGTAGCCATGAGCTGGGTTTCTAAGTTACAAAAGGTTAATGATTTATCCACTACAGAGGTAGAGTATGTAGCTACTATAGAGGTAGCCAAGGAGATGTTATGGCTTTAGTTCTTCTTGTAAGAATTACGACATCCTCAGAAGGATAATTATTTTTTCATAGATAGTTAGAGTGCCATTCATCTTGCAAAGAATTTAGTTATGCATTCAAAGACCAAACACATATAGTTGTGGTACCATTTCATTTGGTTAGTTTCAG
The DNA here is from genome assembly GCA_028749045.1 of Cupressus sempervirens. NCBI lineage: Eukaryota > Viridiplantae > Streptophyta > Pinopsida > Cupressales > Cupressaceae > Cupressus > Cupressus sempervirens. The sequence goes on along the minus strand of CM053786.1, from coordinate 616,720,823 downwards.
AGGATGGATAGTTAAAGCTGGAGAAGATACATACCAATGATAATCTAGCAGATATGTTGACAAAGGTAGTAACAAGGGAGAAGCTGAACTCCTCTTCAACTTTGGTTAGTCTTCTAGATTGAATATGAATAAAAGAACAATATAGTCTAGGGTAATTTGATCCAATGGGAGCCCCATGTGGTAGCAGTATTGCTATAGGATCAGTCTCAAAGTGGGAGATTGTTGTTTAATGTGGAGCCTGATTAGTCCCCAAGTGGGAGGTTGTTAGATTTTGGTGATTGATCAAGAAAGTATTGTACATACTTCATAAATTCTTTGGGCCCTATTTTATCAAAATTTTGGGCTGACATGTAATTATTAATTATAACCCTAAAGTAGTTAAAATACTTGTATAAAAGGGTTTAGGGTTAAGGATTGTTTCATAAGGTGTGATGCAAAATTGGTTCTTGTGGCAGTATTGAGTTGTAAAGGATTATGGATTGTAATCAGGTTGTAATCACTAGATCATAAAAATATTGGACTTGCTGTTTGGTGGACATAGCCCAGGGATTGGGTGAACCGCATTAAATCTTGGTGACTTGTGTTCTTTTCTGTGTGATCTATTATTTTTTGTTATTGGCTATATTTGCATGTAATTGTTATTTCTATCCATAGTTTAATCCTAACAAAGCCTATTGAGCCTTAATTGAAAGGATACTTAATGTCTTGAGAGTTTTATCCTTCCTTACAATGTTATACAAGCGACTTAGTAAGAAAGTCGATGGATTCAATTTCACCACATCTCTACTTATATCAAACTTTAGATCACAATAAAAATATTTAACTAAGAAGGATGGTTCATTACATTTTAGCTAGTTCAAGTCATTACTTGCATTCTCCTACATTCTCTTACTATCACATCTACATTATTATCAGCCAACCAAATTCATTATGAAACTACTCATAATTTTAAGCATATTGAGAATGCAAGATTACATAACTTTTCTTAAATCATTAATGGATTAATTTCAGACACACACTTTTATTTTACATGAATATTGAGCACAATTTTCTCATCACATGTCATATATCAAATAAGCATACTCCACATATTCCTATTAATTTCAATGGACATTGAATACTATTGAATAAGTACTTAACATGATTCCATGCTACATTTCAACTATACCTACAATAATCTTTCAACTTGCAATCTCATTACATCCAGATGCATATCAATGAAATAATGGCACAATTACATATGATCCTTTCACGATTCCTTCATTCTAGCATACAATCATGTATCACAACAACATGAAGAAGATGGGGATTTCTCTATTACAAATGCAATGCACAAAGGACAAGTTTCTTTTTCTTGACATTGCAACCCATGAGCAATCCAAGCCTTCTTCTATGAATTCATTAAGCACAACCTTGAAGATACATAAAAGAAAAACAAAAAGAACCATGGAGGCTCACCTCCCATCCTAGGCTTCTATGAAGCCACCCACTAAGCTGGGGAAACAAGGCCCAAATAGGTTAAAATCAAGCAACAATAATGCATAAAATAAGATAGTAAAACACACATATAAGCTCCCTTAAAGGTTTAACACAATGATTCACCATTAGAATCATGAAACAATGGGTGAAGGTGGGCTCTCCAAAGAGGAAAATTCCATATCCATATCCATATACAAATATACATTTTCAATTCATAATGCCTCTTCTGAGCTATCAAAATGTATCCTCCTCATAATACAAATGCCTCTTCAATGCTATCAAATACTTTCTTCTCATCACATCAATACACTTATACCTCCCATAATAACAACAATGCATATGGCTTCAACTTCAATGTTGAGCCCAACTAACCCCTTCACCCAAGGCATATCTTCCCTCCCAAGGGTGAGTGAAGCCTTCACACCCATCAACATTCATACACACAAAGACAAGGAAAAAATATTTGCAAGAGAAATCTATCACAACAATGGAACATACCAACAATCTCAACACAAACACATGGCATGAATTTTAACACAATATGAAAAAGAACACCATCATTGAGAAAGTGCAATGAGAGTTATGGCATAAGCACCAACCTTGGTCCAAGCTAAAGGAAAAATGAAAGTTGTTATAGAGCTCCCTTCTCCTTAGTCCTTCCTCCTTCCAAACCCTAATTGTCTCTAAACTTAGAGAATGAATAAACACCCCACTAGTTTGTCACCACTCCTCTATAAAGACTCTCTACTATCCCATTTTTGGTAGAAACATCAAGCTCACTATTTATTACATTATTGTCCCTTCCCAAAAGAAACTTTAACCAAGTGGGAGTGTGGGGGTACACTCATGGGAAAACCCAAAATTTCGAAATGGTGGAAGAATGCATTGGTTAAGGGGTCCTCTAGGCTAGATAAACACTAAAATGGTCAAATTTAAGCCTCTAACATGTTAAATTAACATATGAGTGGCTTATTTTCACAAAAATGACACTCTAGGACCACTTATTGACCCTTAAAAATACTTGTCAAGTTTGAATTCGAATTCCCCTTGATGGTACCCATCTTATCCTTTCTCCAAGTGGATTTACTTAATCTTTTGAAAGACAATTAGTTTAAGGATAAGTGATGTCATGACCAAAACCCTAGGTGACATGTCTAACACAAATAATTACTAGTGTCAAGTGACAAATCTAAAACACATTGTACATCACCATGACATGTCCCTAATGTATTTATGAGATTAAGTTTACAACACACATGCTAGCTTACATTTACAAAATAAACACATCACAATGAGGCTTTTGTATCTTCCAAAGATTTGCCTTAGCTAAACTATGTTCACATGAGTTTGGACCTTGTTTCCCCAAATAAATTCCATGGTTTAATTGAATACACACTAAACTCAAACATCAGTAGCCTAATGAAAAATCATATAAAATGCATGTATATAGGGGCATGACAATTTCATATTAAATAATTCACCTTAACATTATAATTAATTTTTTATTTTCTAATAATTTTTCATATAAAGCCTTAAAAACCTTAAAAAATTAAAATCTGCATATTGACATTAATATCTAGTCAAATGATCCAATTAACATACTAAACCACATCATAATCCATTTCCTACCATAATGATGAAGTGTTGAATCCATACTATTAAATCAACCAACATGAAAATTAGTTCTGAAAACATATCTTAGGTCAAAATCACCAAAATGTAAACATCACAACTAATATCCTTGATTCAATAAAATACATGGTTTTATCACTAACAATTGTCTGTTATCATTATGAGATAATACATTATAAGGAGTATCAATTATGTTAGGTAATTAGGATGTTTGCATAGTCACATTGTTTTAAAATCAATCATAGAATAAATCCATTATATTTTATTGAGCCATAAAATCTATCCTCTTGAATATCCACATATCCACCTAATACTGCTTGCACAATAATTAACTCATTACATTACACCATATCGAGTTCTTCTGTGTAGACCCTTACCCAATTTTGATAACAATTTTCATCTATTACTATTAGTAATATCATAAGGGTGGGTGTTGATTCATCTTTCCATAATAACCATCTAATTCAATTATCCTAATAGATCATAAAATATCATGAACCTATAAACATGTTTTCTTAGTATGACACCTCGAGCCTTTATTACATAGGGTCTTAGCTTATCGACCTAATGTAATTTCGAATTGGATACTTAGCACAACAATAACTAGAATATATATCAGTCTTAATAAGATCTCAGGTTCATTATTGATAAGAAAAATTTCAATCATGATATACTTAGATCCCAAACCTTCTTACCATCATTCTATCACAAGGTGTAAGGTAATAGTCTATAGTTCACATTATATACACAAGAGATAGAAACATGATATCTCATCTCCTTATTCTTCCTCACTCTAATCATATTCATGTTATTAATATTTATAATGGGGTACTAGGGAAGGGGCCTTATATTGGGCTAATAGGTATTGCAAAGGCTAAATTTAATAAGCCCTTCTATTACTACTCCATGCAGATGTACATATGTTTGTACAAGGAAGTTACCTTTTTCTCTAAAGAAATGAAGTTGGAATTAGAAAGAGATGGAGAAAAACTCCCTATCCAATTGTAGAGTGTAGATATGACATGGGAGGTGATGATGCTAGTTTTGTTTGATTTGAATGGTATTTTGCTTCCAAGCTTAGAATGTTGTTGATAGGGGATAAGCCTAGAATATCATAGCCTCTACTAGAGTTAATCAGACCAAAAGATCATGCTAAGAGTTGATGGTGAGTCACAATTGGAGAGTAATTGATGTAGGAGCATCCAGAGGTATAAGGGCAATCCTGTGTCACCCAAAAAAAAATGTAGTTAGACTTAGTTTCTATTTCATATGTTTTCATTTCTAGATAACCATTTGGGTCAAATAAAGGTTCCAACTCTCATAGTTCCACTATCAGTGTGCTAGGATAGAGTATTTGAACACCTTGGGATATGTGTAAATCTTTAAAAAATAGGAGTATGTAATTGGGCCATCATTTTGGTAAACTAGAAGGTGTAAATTGGCCAAATGAATGTAATTGTAATTTAGAGCATTCCAAAAAAAGAATCAGGTCAAAAGGCCCCACAGTTTGAAAGTTATTAAAGTTTTTTGGGTTTTGGAGACCTCCTAAGAATGCTTCAAAGTCAGTTAGGGGCATTAAATGACCTCAAAAAGGGCCAAAAAATGGGGGACGAGTGAAGCTGGTCCATAGGGCTATAGAGCACTTTGAGAACTTTTCAAAAATGTAAACGATTCATCAATCAGAGCTACGGTTCAAAAGTTATGCCTCCCAGAAGTTTGGTTACCATTTCTGGAATCTTCTAGATATGCGTCGACTTCTAATGCAGCTTTTGGAGCCTTCTCTTTGGTTGATGGATGCCTACTAGCACTTTCTCAAATGTATTCCTAGTCCTTAATCCTCTGGGGTCTATTTAAGAAGATTTCTGGCATTGTAAAAAGGCAGTTCAGAGTGAAGTTTGAGAGGAGGTACTAAAAGGAGAAATTATCTCCAGATTTATGCTATTGTAAGCCCTTAGGGAATTTTTTGAAGTCTATTTTCTCTGTATTGAATGTACTAGCTTATTTTCACAGTTAATACAATTTCCCTTTCCTTGTTGTGTCCATTCTATGATTGGGTCGTGTCCCCATCAAGTGGTATCAGAGCTAGTTTTCCTGAGTGTGTAAATAGAGCGCCCACTGTGAGGCAGTTTGCACCAGGATTGTGTGGTTGTGGGTTTGAGTTAGAAGATGCCTACATGAAAAGAGAATGGCAAAAGGGCCAGAGCTATTAATCTTGAGGAGGTTAGAGCCCTCCAAAGGCAGGTACAAGCATTACAGGAGGAGCTCCGTAGAGGAACAAATGTGGCCACATGTGATGAAAATGAGGATAACAATGAAGAAGACAAAATTGGACCAGAAGGGGAATTTGACGGGGAAGTTTTGAATTAGGCAAAGGAAAGGCTTTTTAGGGCCATTACTAAGTTTGGGAAAAGACCTACAATTGAAGTGGGTGTATTTTCAAGAAATCTGAAACCAGATGAGTTGATCGATTGGATCAATGAACTGGAAGAGTACTTTGAGTATGAGGATATCAGGGACCTAGATAGGGTTAAGTTTGCAAAGGCCAAACTAAAAGGCCATGCCAAAATCTAGTGGCAAGAGGTTCAATTGGAAAGAAATAGAAGAGGAAAGGAGAAGATCGCAAGGTGGGATCGCATGGTGGACAAATTGAAGAAGCAGTTCATTCTTGTAGACTATGAGCTTGATTTGTTTAAGAAGATGCATGGGTTAAAGCAAGCAGGAAGATTACTCCAAGAATATACAGAGGAGTTTTATCGACTCTTAATTATAGTAGGGCATGCAGAAGCAAATAAGGAGAAGGTTGCTCATTATATTAGTGGGTTGCGACCTAGCATCCAGGAGGAATTAAGTCTGGTAAGAATGACTAGCATTGAAGAGGCATACCAGTTTACCCTACGAGTTGAAGAGAAGCTGAATAAAAATTTTGAAGGAAGACAAAGAGGGCATGATCAAAGAGGAAGGGGAAGCGATAGGTCATTTGGAGGCCGCAATGAAACCCAAAAGAAAAATGAAGATGTGGGTACTAGCAAGAACCGGAGGAATGAGGGTTTCAATTGCTCCCATTATCAAGACTTGGGAAATCAAAGAGGAAGAGGTAGAGGACATGGACAAGGAAGAGAAGGCTTCTGTGGTACCTATTTCTATTGCAATGAAGAAGGTCATTGTGCCTTTGAATGCCCTCAATGAAAAGGAAGGATAGATAGGAGGGCTGAGGGTCAAGCTAGGGTTACTCATGTGGATGAGGATGCACAGTCATCACATTCAGAAGATGCAGAAAGAGGAGAGACCTTGGTAAATGAAAGGGTCCTACTAAGTGGTGAGATAAAACTAGGACAAAGGAGGAGTTTGTTTCATACCAGATGCAAGTGTGAGGATAAATGTTGTGATGTGATCATCGATGGTGGTAGCATAGATAACTTGGTGTTAGAAGAGATGGTCTCTAAGTTGAAGCTCAAGAGGGAGAGACATCCCCAGCCCTATCAGATTTCTTGGGTGAAAGACAATAATAAAGTCCTGGTAAGTGAACAATGTTTAATGAAATTCAAAATTGGGGGTTACCATGATGAAGTTCTCCGTGATGTTATTCCAATGAATGTTTTTGATCTATTGTTGGGTAGACCATGGCAGTTTGATAGGCATGCAGTATATGATGGTCATGCAAACACATACTCTCTAACAAAGGATGGAGTTCGCCACAAAATAAAGCCCATGAAAAAGTAAGGTGAAAAGGTATGTAGCAGTGCTAGGATTTGTCTTGTTGATGGAAGAAAGTTTTTAGATGGCATGAAACACCAGCGTATGTGCTATGTTTTGATTCCTAGGAAAGATAAAGAAGGTAGTAGTGAAATAGCACTTGAAGTTTCAGATTTACTAGGTGAGTTTGGAGATATTATCTCTGATAATGTTCCAGAAGGATTGCCACCAGTGAGGCAAATCAGTGATCAGATAGATCTGATTCTAGGAGCTAGTTTTCCTAACAAGGCTGCTCATAAGATGACTCCTACTAAAACAAAAGAGCTAAATAGATAGGTTCAAGAGCTATTGAGGAAGGGCTTGATTCGAGAGAGCCTAAGTCCATGTGCAGTACCTATAGTACTTGCACCAAAGAAGGATGGAGAGTTGAGGATGTGTACAGACTCTCGAGCTATAAATAGGATAACTATCAAGTACCGGTTTCCTTTGCCAAGAATGGATGATCTTATGGACTACTTGAGTGGAGCTCAGTACTTCACAAAGATAGATCTCAAGAGTGGTTATCACTAGACATAGATTCGAGAAGGAGATGAGTGGAAAATAGCCTTCAAGACCAAGGAGGGTCTTTATGAGTGGTTAGTCATGCCCTTAGGATTGATGAACGCCCTAAGCACCTTCATGCAGCTCATGAATGAGGTACTTAAGAAGTTCTTGGGAAAATTTGTTATTGTTTATTTGGATGATATTTTAATTTTCAGCCAGACTTTCGAAGAACATTTATTGCATATTTGTAGTGTCCTTGAAAGGCTAAGGGAAGAGAAACTATTAATTAATCTAAAGAAGTGTATCTTTGCAAAAAGGCAGTTAGTCTATTTGGGGTTTGTTATATCACCTGAAGGTCTCAAAATGGATCAGTCTATTTGGGGTTTGTTATATCACCTAAAGGTCTCAAAATGGATCCAGAGAAGGTAAAAGCCAACTTGGAATGGCCTACTCCAAGGTCTGCTACTGAGGTAAGATCATTTCATGGTCTGCTTAGTTTTTATAGGAAGTTTATTAAGAATTTTAGTGGCATATGTGCACCCCTAACTGATACAATAAGAGGGGATAGAAAAGAGTTCAAATGGATTCTAGTAGCTATGAGAAGTTTTGAATTACTAAAGAAGGTGATAGAACAGCCTGTGTTGGCACTTCTAGATTTTAGAAAAGTGTTCTAGGTGGATTGTGATGCTAGTGGTAGCGCTATTGGGGCTGTATTAAGTCAAGAAGGTAAGCCTATTGCATAGTTTAGTGAAAAATTGAATGATGCAAAGAAGAAGTATTCTGTTTATGATCAAGAGTTCTATGCAATAGTTCAGGCCTTAAAGAAATGGAGGCATTATTTATTGCCAAAAGAATTTTTTTTGTATACTGATCATCAGACATTATAGTAGCTAAATAGCCAAGGTAAATTGAATCAAAGGCATATGAAGTGGGTAGAGTTCTTGCAGAGCTATAAATTTGTGTTGAAGCATAGAAGCAAAAAATCTAATAGGATTGCAGATGCACTAAGTAGGAGACAATTTTTGTTCACAATAATGTAGGTTGACGTAGTTGGGTTTGATGAACTCAAGAATCTGTATCCTAAAGATCCTAATTTTGCTAAAGCATTGAAAGCTTGTAAAGAGCCTATTGCTATAGATAGAACTAAGTGGTTAGACTATCTGATTCAGGATGGTATGTTATTCAAGGGCAGTCAATTATGCATTCCAAGGAGTTCCATGAGGGAAAATCTGATTAAGGAGAAACATAGTGGAGGGATGGCAGGCCATTTTGGTCGAGATAAGACCATTGCCATTCTTAGAGAACATTATTTTTTGCCTCAGATTTCACAGGATGTGAAGAAGTTTGTACAAAGTTGTCAGGTTTGTCAAGTTGCCAAGGGATTTAGCCACAATACTAGACTATATCAGCCATTGCTTGTTCAATCAAAGCCATGGGAGGACATAAGTATGGATTTTGTTCTTGGACTACTGAGGACACAAAGGGGTAATGACTCTATATTTGTGGTGGTTGATAGGTTCTCCAAAATGGCACATTTCATTCCATGCCACAAAACTCATGATGCTGTCCAAATTGCAAACTTGTTTTTCAGAGAGGTGGTGAGACTACATGGTCTCCTAAGGAGTATAGTTTCTGATAGAGATACTAAATTTGTGGGGTATTTCTGGAGGACATTTTGGAAGAAATTGAAAACAAACTTGAAATTCAGTTCCACACATCACCCGCAGACTGATGGCCAAACAGAAGTGGTAAACAAAAGTTTGGGTAATTTGCTGAGATGTTTAGTTGGGGATAAGCCCAAGGGATGGGATTTGATTCTACCATAGGCAGAGTTTGCTTATAATAACTTTGTAAATAGGAGTACTGGAAAATCACCATTCCAAATTGTATATGAAAGTAGCCCAAGGACTGCACCAAAATTGAGGAAGATAGAACAAGGGGAGAGGACAAGTGCTAAAGCTGAAGAATTTGTGAACATATCAAGTGTCTACATGAGGAGGTTCAAGCACACATTACCAAGAAGAATCAAGAGTATAAAACTAGGGCTGATCAAAGGAGAAGACATAAGGAATTCCAAGCAGGGGATCTAGTCATGGTACACTTATGAAAAGAAAGATTTCGAGCTGGTACTTACAACAAGTTGAAAATGAAAAAATTTGGCCTTGCAAAATTCTGAAGAAACATGACTCAGAAAATCCATATGAGGTGGAGATGCCAGATGGTATTCACATTTTTATTATTTTCAACATTATAGATTTAACAGAGTATCCTGATGATGTTGCAGATGAGGAGCTAGTGTTAGAGCCATGTCCAATTCCTACTTCTAAGGAGGAGATAGAAGACATTCTAGATCATCGTGTGGGTAGGAGTACTAGAAATAGGCAGTATGAAGAGTATTTGGTCAAGTGGAAATGATGACTGATATAGGACTCAACTTGGATTTTAGCAGCTGAGGTTTCCCATTTGGGATTTCCTCTACCATTAATAAAGTGATAGGGTCACTTTTCAATCTAACCTGGGTGTCTAATGCAGGAGCATCCAGAGGTATAAGGGCAATCCTGTGTCACCCAAAAAAAATGTAGTTAGGCTCAGTTTCTATTTCATGTGTTTTCATTTTTGGATACCCATTTGGGTCAAATAAAGGTTCCAACTCTCACAGTTCCACTATTAGTGTGCTAGGATAGAGTATTTGAACACCTTGGGATACGTGTAAATCCCAAAAAAATAGGAGTATGTAATTGGGCCACCATTTTGGTAAACTAGAAAGTGTAAATTGGTCAGATGAATGTAATTGTAATTTAGAGCATTCCAGAAAAAGAATCAGGTCAAAAGTCCCCATGGTTTGAAAGTTATTGCAATTTTTCGAGCTTTGGAGACCTCCTAAGAATTCTTCAAAGTTAGGTTAGGGCCATTAAATGACCTTGAAAAGGGCCAAAAAATGGGGGATAAGTGAAGCTGGTCCATAGGGCTATAGAGCACTTCGAGAGCTTTTCAAAAATGTAAATGGTTCATCAACCGGAGCTACGGTTCAAAAGTTATGCCTCTCGAAAGTTCGGTTACCATTTCTAGAATCTTCTAGATTTGCGTCAACTTCTAACGCAGCTTTTGGAGCCTTCTATTTGGTCGATGGATGCCTACTAGCACTTTCTAGAATGTATTCCTAGTCCTTAACCCTCCGGGGTCTATTTAAGGAGATTTTTGGCATTGTAAAAGGCAATTCGAAGTGGAGTTTGAGAGGAGGTACTAAAAGGAGAAATTATCTCCAGATTTATGCTATTGTAAGCCCTTAGGGCATGTTTTGAAGTCTATTTTCTCTGTACTAAATGTACTAGCTTATTTTCATAGTTAATACAGTTTTCCTTTCCCTATTGTGTCCATTCTGTGCTTGGGTCATGTCCCCATTAGACATCATCCCATATGCAATGTCTACTATTTTCAAAGTTTATGGTTTTCTTGGAAAACTACATGTGCTACCCTATCAATTGCTTTTGAAAGTAGGTATTGTTGATCTTCTATGGTAGATAGGATCAATGGAAGAAAGAGAGCTATTGGGAAAATATAAAGGTACTTTCTTTCTCCAAATTACTATTGTGCACGACTTTGTTTTTGTCAAAAAGGGATGAAGACACTTGGAATTCTTTTTAGACAAGTATCAAATGGCTCAATCCCATGCCCATTTTATAGACTTGGAAGGATTTTATGATCTATTTAGAGAAAGAACTAAGGCCAAATCTCATAAAAAAATGGTATACTTTCGAGAGGATATAGTTAGAAATAAGTTCTCATTACAAGAATAGGAATTTAGGAAGGAAATGTGGAAAGTATACAACAAAGTCTTGAATTTTATAAATGCTTTTGAGCTAGATTATAATCCCCTAGCTGATAAAAAATATTGGGGTATGAAAGTAGATATGTTGATGAATAATTTTGAGAGGATTAAGCAAAATTTAAATGAAAAGAAGGAAATTCTAACACAAGAATACCCAATCAAGGCCATTGAGGTGGAGAAGAAATTGGCAAGTAAAATGATTTTAAACCAAAGGTAGTACACATTGTAGAAAAGAGCCAGGTACATAGTGGCTAGGAGTGTATAACCCATTCCTCCATATAAAAGACCAAGTTCTAAAAGCCCACTTACTACACGTGCACCTAGGAAACAAAATTGGAGTAGGGATCATCTTCTAGGGTTGAAGAGTATCCACCTACCCATACCCCACTCAAGATAGTTGATGAAGTATCATTAAGAGAACAATTGAGACAAATAGGAGGGGAAAGGGATATTGTGGTTACAACTACTGATATAGAAGAAGGAATACCTAAGGAACCTCTAATGCCAACACTAGCTCTCACTATGGGAGATTACAGAGGTAATGAAATAGATCCTATAAAAGCATAGGCTTCTAAAAAAATTATTGATGATGAGAGTTTTGTCAAATCTAGAGCATTTGCTCAATTTTTATGGAGAAGAAATATTGACAATTTTGAGGCCAAGAGTAAAATAATCAAAGTAGAGAAACCTAACAAAAGGGACTCTAAAATTGAAGAGGAAGTCAAAGTTAGTTTCATGGAAGAGTTTGCACACATAACCCCTAAGGATGGGAGGCAATTGTTGAAAGACTCAAGAATTTTGATTTTACCTGAACGGGACACTGAAAATGCCATGATTTTTTTGGAAATATAAGCGGAGTAACTAAGAGGGGAGGGGTAAATTAGTTACTATTAAAATAAATCCCAGATCACTTAGATGTTAGTACAAAAATGAAAACTACAAAAATGAATACTATTGAAGCTCTGTAAACACACATAGAATGCTATATCTTGATAATAATTGAATTAGCTCAGTAAATGCTTAACACAAATTTTTTTAGATGTTGTCTATGATTATCATTACTTTAACTGAGTTGCAAACATGTAAAAGAAAATAACATGAACATAGTAGATACCAAGATTTAATATGGAAACCTAATTTGAAAAAAATCACCAATTGCAACCAATTACTAGTTTTCACTCTTCTGAAGTGACCCTTGTTAGGAGCCAAATCTATTAAAGCTTACAAAACACACTATTAGGTGTGACCCTATTAAAGGATTTAATCACCCTGCTAAGAGTGGCCTTGTTAGAGGTCTTGAGATTATTCAATAGAACTATCACCTTCTTAGAAGATTTGCAAATGAATACTAAGCCAACTTTGTTAAGAGATTTAGATCACTACTACAATGGTTATAGAGTAATAATAAGATGACTTGATTTGAATGCAACTAATTTTTTGATTACAAAACTCTATTCTAGCTTGTACTTGATCTTTCCTAATTGAATATAGTTTTGTTACTCTATAAGGATATTATTCTTATCCTTCGACTTTTCTTCCTCTTCTCATCATTAAAAGTACCATTTTCATGCCTTCCACACACACTTTGAAATCACAACTTGACCTTATACTTATATCTTCCACTTTGTCAAGTAGGCTCAAATACAATTTAGAATAATCAATATTCATCACCTTGGTCAGCTAGAATCAATAGATAAATAAATTACACTTAATACAATAAAGTAAGAAAATTCTTCATTAGTTGACCCAACTCAGTAAAAAATGACTTAGAAACAATTTTCTTTGTTAACCAACAGAAGGTCGATTAATGTTGGAAACTCACAAAAATCCTTTAGCAACTGAGTGATCTTGGTTAGCACTAGTTCCATCAAAATTTCCTTCATTAACCGAGTGAGCTCGATTAACACTCACTTTATACATCTTTTCTTTTGATGCCTAAGTGAACTCAGTAGGCATTGCCTTCTGAACTAGACAAACATAGGAATGTTTGATAGACACTAAGAACTATCTTTACTGCCCAAGTGATCTTGACATATACTGACTGATAATGATATGACATTTGTGTAACATCAAATACAACACACAATTAATCAATTGTATCCAACAATCTCCCTCTTTGACATTGATGGTAACACAACATTTCATAACATAATGAAAGTTTGGATTTAGACTTGAGAACTCCCTCTATCAATATGAGCTCTTCCTTTTACTAGATTTTGTCTTTTGTTTGCAACAACTACTACCAAGTTCATTCAGAACATTCTCCATCTTTCAACAAACTTCTTCTTTGAAAAACTTCTCCCTCTCTCGTTCCTTTATTTTGGTTCCAAAAATTTCTCAAAGATATGATAGTAAACTTCTCCCTCTTTGACAACACATGCCAAAGGCAATAATTTTGTTACTACCAATGTACCTTAAGTACTAATTCATTTGCAATATGCCCTTGTTAATTTTGCATCAACTAATTGATCTTCAATAGGCTCTAGTTGATGCATTCACTAAACTTTATTTAGTGAATTTCAGATAGGGGAATGACCCTTAGCTTACCTCTTAGATATAGAAATGAATCCTTAGTAAATAGCTTGGTGAATATGTCTACAATATATTCCTTTATATTTACATATTCCAATCTAACTTCTTTATCTTGCACCAACTCTCTTAAGAAGTGACATTTTATTCTTTGATATGTTGATTGCACTGGTGTTATCACAATATATGACTACTAGATCTTTGATTTCTACCTTCATTCCTTGCAAAGACTATTTAAACCAAACAATGTTAGAACAATTGACTACTACTGCTACATATTCTGCCTCTGCTGTAGATTGAGATGTACAATTTTGCTTCTTGCTTATCCAAGATACTAGTCTTTTAGCAAGAAAGAATGCTCCATCACTAGTGCTTTTTTTGTCATCAAGACTTCCCACCCAATCAGCATCAATAAATACTTTCAAGCCAAAATTTCCTCCAAGTTTATACCATAAAACATAGTCTTTAGTACCTTTCAGATATCTCATAATCCTCTTGATTTCCATCATGTGATTTTCCTTAGGATTTGCCGAGAATCTTGCCACTATTCCAACTGCTAGAACAATATTAGGCCTTGTGTTTATTGTATACTATAATTTTCCAATCATTAATCTGTATGTGTTCTTATCTACTTCTTTGGAATCATCATTTTTGGAGAGCTTATGTCTAGTAGACATAGGGTTCCAACTAATCTTGAATCTTCCATTCCAAAATTCTTCAATATCTCCTTGATATACTTAGATTAAGTGATGTAGATATTATTTTTGTTCTACTATATCTATAATCCAACAAAGAATTTTATCTCACCAAACATGGAAATCTCAAATTCTTTACTCATTTCTTCTGAAAATGCTTTGCACAAGTCATAATTTCCTAAAAATAGAGTATCATCAATAAATATTTCTACCAATACAATCTTCTTGTTTGGTCCTTCCTTGATATACAAACTACTGTTATCATTTGTCTTTTGAAAACCAATCTATACCAAGTAATTATGAAGCCTTTCATACCAAGCTTTGGGAGCTTTCTTGAGACCATATAATGCTTTGTGTAACTTGCAAACCATGTCTCTTTTACTAGGATCTACAAAACCTTTTGGTTATTCAATGTAGACTTATTCATCAAGAATCTCATTCAAGAATACAGATTTGACATCCAATTGATATACTTTAAATCCTATATGTGTTGCATATGCTAGTAAGGTTCTAACACCTTCTAATCTTGCTACAAGGGAAAAAGTCTCACCATAGTCAATACTTTCTTCTTGAGAATAACCTTTGCACACTAATCTTGCTTTGCTTCTTTAAACTTTTCCATCTTCATTCATCTTATTTCTAAATACCCACTTTGTACCAATTACATTTTTATCCTTGGGTCTAGGAACAAGAGTCCAAGTTTTGTTCTTTTCTATTTGTTCTATCTCTTCATTTATTGCTTCAATCCAACTTTCATTTTTTAGAGCATCTTTAACACTTCTAGTTTCAAATTCAGCAAGTAAACATGTACCTTTAAGTTTTCCTCTTGTAATTGTTCCATCTAATTTGTCTCTAATGATCTAATTAAGTGTGTGATGCCTTCTAACATATCTTGGTAACACATGCTCTTTGGTATTTGAATAAGTTCTGTTGAGTTGTCATTATGCATGATGCTAAATGACAAGAATTCTTATAAACTCCTCTCTTGAAAAGTCAATCTTGTGAATCAACTCCAAGGTTTTGAGTGATCTAGTGACCTATTGGAATCTGTTCAGTTGAAGATAAATGCTTTTGTTCATGAAGAGACCTTCTCTGGTTTGAATTATTTTAGATGAGACATAGAATTTTTCCACTACTTCAAAATAAACATGCAAAAGAACTATTTGTATTTTTTTGTTTTGTTTTGTTTTTTTTTTTTTTAAATTTTATTTTAATGAATGCAATCTAAAAATGTAACTAGTATGAACTCCTAAATTAACAAGGGGCTAGTAAAGAAAATAACAAATGCTTTAAAGAAAATAACATGAAAGTAAAATCCTAATAGACATAAGCTACATAAACAATATGCCTATGAATTAATCTTTCAAAGAAATTAGTGGGTAACCAATGAAAATAGGAGCGACACTTCTTTAAGTCCACTAATGCAATCGTTGATGGAAAAATTAATAATTGAATGATGTTTGACTCTTCATCAAATCACAAGGCCATAGAAAGTGTGCTCATGTGAGACAAAAAGTTATGTAGACACAATTTGGTGATTTCTTCTTGAGCAAAATACATTAGTAGAATTCATAAAACTATAGCAAACACTAGACCTAAAAGATTGCACAACTAGAAATAACTTAATAAACTTTTGGCTCAATCACAATTCCATGAACATACATTCACAAAAAACATGAAACATTTAGGCAAGAATTACTACACTCTAAATGCAAGAACCAAAATAATAATATTATTGAGAATAACGGTGACCTTGATTACATATTACAATCCTGTATTTATAAGAAACCATCTCCTCAATTTGTGTTGAGAGTGAGAGATATATTAATACAATAATATGCTTTTAATTTAATAAAACAAATTGATTATATAAAAACTAACAATCTAACTAGTGCTTAGGAGGGCTTCATTCATTTTTATATTCATTAATTGGATGCATGAGCCTTTACATGTCATAAAAAAAAGAAATTGAGAGAAATAAGAAGAAGAAAGCCATCAGTCAAAGTAGAAGTATCTAGAACTTTCAAAAATAAAAACTAACCCTTCACTAGGCATCTATTGGAGTTATACTGCTGCCAGAATGTATTTCTGGTGCATGGAAAGCTCTAATTTTAGAAGTAGTAGTTCACTATCAATGCACCTCTGGAAAAAGTGTACCTTAGAAGAAAGCACATCAGCACACTTGCACACATCTGACTTCTTCAAAATTCTTCCAACATTTAGTAACCAAAAAGCACAGTAGCACACCTGGTGTAGCAACACACCTAGTGCAGTAGCACACCAGTGCAATAGCACACCTCAAAGGTCCAAAATTATAAAATTTCACCAAGTGTCAAAATTGAAATTTTAGCTTTTGGGTTTTGTCCCTCTTCATACTAGAGCTATATCTGGATGCTTGCCTTTGAATTTCTCAATAATCTTAGTGACCTTGGCCACTTTTGGTAAATCTAAAGCATTATACTTATCCTTAACTATTTTCTAGTAATTATCTACCTCTATATGGGTCTCAGCAAAATCCCTAAGTTTAGTATCCAACTCTCATAAGGCTTCTTCTATTTTGAATGCCTGTCAGATGTCATCATCATTAGAAACCTAATCAACTATCTTTCTAAACTTTTGGACTACTACCTCAATTGGTATCAATTTCTCCCATGCATCATCTTTGAATATGTCTAGATATGCATCACTATAATGTTTCTCTACCTTCAAAATTTTCTCTTGGGCTTGGTCCTTGAGCCGATGGATCTCTGCATGTAATGATTCCATTACCTTATTACCATCCTCTATCTTCTCTATCCAATCATTAATCAAGTCAAGCTCTTCCATAGTATATACATCCATAAATTTTGTATATCTCTAGCCCTTGATTGCCCATAACAACTGCAAATCCTTTCCCCATGCATGTACCTCATCCATAATACAAAAATATTGTTTCAAAATTGCTACCATTTTATCCACATTTTCTTGCATAGGATGAAGTAGCTTTAGATTTCCTTGGATAATGAGAATGCCTTTTTCCTCAAAAATTTCCCACCATTGTTGATAGGCATTCAAAAATGGATCTAATTATACTCCTCCCTATTAGTGAATAGATTGTCCTCTGAGAAAATGTGTGCAAATCTAACCCTAAATGGCCAAGTGAAAGGAGAAATCTGCACCAATAGTTGGATAGGTTATCATTGGATTGATAACCTTCCTCTAAATTTTATTCGGTACAACTCCCCTTAAAAGATATACAATGAATTAATTATGGATTCTTTTAACCAGAAAACATGAAAGGACATCAAGCATCTATCTATAAATACAATGTAGATGCATAAACCTTAATAACTAAAATGAAAAAAAAAAACTAAAGAGCAACAGATGATAGAAGGTTCATTTGCTAAATGTTGCATTACATAATGGAGATAAAAAAAATGAGTCTTCTGTCCTCTTGAGAGAATTCAAATTAGAGCTCTAATAGATGTTTTGAAATGATAATGTAATAAGGAAACAATGATATTAGAATGTAATTTCAAATAAAACTAAAAATGACATAAAAATCATAATTAGTGGAAGAAAAGATATATTATAATCAAAGTTTAATGTGCTTAACCTCTAGCCTCCCTTCCTTGACTATAAAAAAGACCATAAGGACTCTTTTAAATATTAAAACCAAACCATTATTTAAAGAAAAATAGAAACTCCTTTCACAATATTACATCAATCACCAAAATCTTATTTCTATCTCAGACACACAGTTTAGAAAAAGAAAAATCTGCCGATGCTCTGGCCTCTCACGATCTCTCGATAAAATGGAATGATTTTGGAAAATCTCCTCCCTTCCTAGAGTACCTAGTCTATAGTCTAGAAGTAGAAAAAGAATGGAATCCCTGAATTTTTGTTGCTGGCCTCTTTAACCTATTCTTTTCCTGTAGCTCTTTAGTTTCATAATTGATTCTTGAAAGACTTTTAGACTTCCCACTTTTCTCTTCTTATGTTCTCTTAGTTATATTTTGATAACCTTATTAAACATTGATGTAAACATTTTATAAGAATAATTTGACATATTAAAAGAGACTTGGACAAGTGTCACATTATTACATTATTCCCAATATAAAAATATTCTTGATGTTGGGCAGATTTAAAATAACTCTATCAACAAAAATAGGTCTTGATACAGGAGCCATAACTAATTATCCCATTGTTGGATCTTGTTTCATTTTGGATATGTTATTATAATCCTAGTTTTCCACATTCTCACTAAATAAATTTTGAAAATAATGTCTATGTAAAAAGTTATTGGTCACTGTTTGAGGGTCTATATGACTGTCAAAAAAACCCAATTTGCTGAAGTAAAATTCCTAGCCATTGATCATTAGAGATTAAGAACCTTGCTAAACATTTGATTTGAAATCAATGAGAGGTGAGGAATGATACAAGTGAAATGGAATACTCATGCTCATCACATCAATCTTCTACTTATGTATTTGGGCCTTTTATCAAACATACTCTATGTCTGATATGCACGAGTTATGGCAAATGAAAATTGTTGATGTGTGTTTGATTTTTCATCCTTCACATGCCTAATGCCTTTTCATTGTATTTCTTGACTCAATTTCCACATTCTTATATATGAAGCTTGCATGCCATCATGCTCTACATTACCAAATTGAATCACTGGACTTCAGAGTCTACAAATCTACAATAAATTTGATCCACAACATTATTTCAAACCTTGCAATAACACTTGAATTTTTAACACAAGACTTGAACTTTGAACCTTTGACCTTTGAACCATTGGACTAGATCTCCATCTTGATTTGTACTTCTCCACTTTCTTGAAAATGTTGAATTGACAAAATCCAAGCCTAAATTATGAACTGAGATAGAATTCTAAACTTTTTTGAACTAGCAAATTTGCATTTTGAACCACTTTGAACTGCTTTGAGCCTTAGTTCAAAGAGGTTCGAAATCATAAATTGAAAATTTGAAAAAAAAAAAGTATTTTGAAACTGAATTTGAACTTAGTTCTAAACTTTGAGCTGCTGATCTTCTGAATTTGAATTCCAAACCTTGACAAGCTAGAACTTCCAAACTTGAACTTTGGTTTCGAACCATTTCATGCAAACTGAATCACTTCAAACCACTTTGAAGTGCTTTGACCTATCAAATACATTTGAGCTTGCACTTTGAACTATTTTGAACCACTTTGAACTACTTTGAACTTTAGTTTGAAGTGGTTCAAGAAATTTGCAGTTGAAGTTTTAAAACTATGTTCATATTGGGTGCTAATAGGGGCTCTAATTGTGGGATTGATTTTGATACAAAATTAGAGAACTCCAACAATCTCTGGGAAAAGTAATAGTACCTTGACCATTGGGAAAATAGAGTAAAAAAGGAATATTGGGAGCTACTTGCAGAGAGGGCAAAGGGGAGCAGGGCAAAACCAAAAAATCAAAACCAATAACAAACACCTAAACTACCAGCAAGCACGAGGTTTGCACATTATTCCTACTACCACTATGCACAACAAAAAATTATTTACAATATTTAAAAAGTTAGGAAAATAACCTACTAGAAGAACCAATAGAAAGAAGAAGTTATGCAAATCCATTTACCGATTGAGAGAAATAGGAGCCTTTTTGAATCAGCAAATTGTACCTCAATAGAATAGCTCCAAACCATTGTTTGATGATGACTCTTTCAATACCGAACTTCAAACTGACTGCATACATATATATGCTGATCCAACACTCTTTTTTGAACAACCACAATTCATCATAGTACTCTCCTTAACCCGAGAATCAATCTTTCACATTGGCAAGATTTGATTCCACCTCAAGCTGAAAAACATGAAATGAAAAATCCTCACCAAAAGATGACGTGCAATCCTTACAAATATTGTCATGCATATTCGATTCTTGTGCATGGTCATGATCAACTTGCAGCCATAATGATGCCTCCTTCAACATAGGATCAACCCTTAGATATATATCTTCTTCACCTCCTTCAAGGAACCAACTATCATTAAACATACCATGAATTCTATTCTTTTCTCTTTCCAAGATGTCATCATATGTTTCAACATTTTTCCCACAATCCAAATCAGCTTAGTAATAACAAGAATGTGTCTATGATTTCCTATTCTTCATTGAGAATGAAATTCTCCAACACATTAGCTAAGTCAATACTAGATTGAATGTCAGCTTCATATTTCTTTTTTTAAACCAAAAATTCAGTAGAGGTATCTTTATCTAGAGGCATCTTTGTCTCATCTCTATGAAGAATTGAATTACCATCAAAAGGGCTGATTTGAGAGAGACCTTCCGGCTGAAGATGTAACAAAAAATTGCCAATTATTTCTTCTTGTTGATCAAGTAATGCTTTAGCTAGATAGTTTACAAACTGAGTGCTAATTTTAGTATCTTCATAATGAGAATGAGGCTTTTCTTCATGCGCTTTCACCTTGTCATAATTACAAATTTCATCATCAAACTAAACCAATATTTGCATGGGCTGATTACTAGTTTTCAAACATGAGGAATCATCTTCACTTTCTATGAAAATGAGAAAGGAAACTTTTCAAAGAAAGATGATTAATATCAAAAGTGAAAGATTGAAATTTTGGAGGCAAGATATCTACTTTTTCATCAATAGGAACTTTTGAAATGAGATGACTATCAATATTCTCAAAACTAAAACTTTCAAGACATGGAGAAGAAGATTTAGATGTACTTCCATTAAAATCATCATTACCTACAAGGTCTACTACTGCAATATCTTTAGAATGGAAAGATTCAAGAATAAGATCTTTTTTCAGCATTTGCATTCAAAGAACCCATGCTTTCACAATTTCCCATGACATTTAAAGATTCATTTATAGGCAAAGCATCACTAGACAACATTCCACCATAATCTTCAAGCAAAGAATAATCACCATGTTTCTCTACTAAAAAATTTTCTACATGGGATGAAGAAAAATCTTGAGATAAGATTTCATCATTATTGCTTACCCTTTCTCCATTGTTGGCACATATATTTTCATTTGTTGAAACTGGATCATCATGAGGCTAGAGTAACTTTGGCTATACTTCTTGGTCATTCATAACAAAAATATTAAGATACATAGGTGAAACTAAGATAATGGGAGGTTCATCATCATCTACCTCTAAAGCCTTCTTTAACGAGGCCACCTTCTTTTGAAGATTCTGAAAATCTTTCAACTTATGAAATCTTTTGTAGAGGCCTTTCCACAGTAGCTGAGATCTTGCATCATCTTCAAAACTTATGTTTTCTTGGATAACCTTGGAAATAATTTCTCTAAATCTATCCACAAAATCATGTAACACTTTATCTTCAATTTGACAAAGCTCTAGGAGAGAAGGGTCTGGCCTTCATTTTTTCATGACTTCCATATCTAGCATGGTCTATGTATAGAGTCGCCAATCTCCTACACATAGAGATAATTATAAAAGTGAGGAAGAAAATGTTAGGCACTTAAATCTTCACTTTGATTCCCTAGCAGAGTCGCCAAATTTTTTTTAGTGAATAGATTGTCCTCTGAGAAAATGTGTGCAAATCTGACCCTAAATGCCCAAGTGAAAGGACAAATTAGCACCAACAGTTGGACATGTTATCATTGGATTGATAACCTTCCTCTAAATTTTATTAGGTACAAATCCCCATGAAATATATACAATGAATTAATTATGGATGCTTTTAACTAGAAAACATGAAAGGACATCAAGCATCTATTTGTAAATATAGTGTAGATGCGTAAACCTTAACAACTAAAAGGAAAAGAAAAACTAAAGAGCAACAAACGACACATGGTTCATTTGCTAAATGCTGCATTACATAATGGAGATAAAAAAAGTTTCTTTCATCCTCCTAAGAGAATTCAAATTAGAGTTCTAAAAGATGTTTTGAAATGATAATGTAATAAGGAAACAATGATATTAGAATGTAATTTTAGAGAAAACTAAAAATGACATAAAAATCAAAATTAGTGGAAGAAAAAACACATTATAATCAAAGTTTATTTTGCTTAACCTCCAACCTCCTTTCCTTGACAATAAAAAAGACCATAAAGATTATTTTACACATTAAAACCAAACCATTATTTAAAGAAAAATAGATACTCCTTTCACAATATTACATCAATCACCAAAATCTTATTTCTTTCTCAGACACACAGTTTAGAAAAAGAAAAATCTGCCCATGCTCTGGCCTCTCATGATCTCTCAAGAAAATGGAATGATTTTGGAAAATCTCCTCCCTTCCTAGAGAATCTAGTCTATAGTTTGGAAGCAAAAAAATAATGGAATCCCCATGTTGCTGCTGCTGGCCTCTTTAACCTATTCTTTTCCTGGAGCTCTTCAGTTTCATAACTAATTCTTGAAAGACTTTTAGACTTCCCACTTTTCTCTTCTTATGTTCTCTTATTTATATTTTGATAACCTTATTAAACATTTATGTAAATTTTTAATGAGAATAATTTGACATATTAAATGAAACTTGGACAAGTGGCACATTATTACATTATTCCAATATAAAAATATTCTTGATGCTGGCCGGATTTAAAATAACTTTCTTAGAAAAAATAGGTCTCGGTATGGGAGGCATAACTAATTATCCCAATCTTGGATCTTTCTGAATTTTGGATATGTTATCAAAATCCTAGATTTCCACATTCTCACTAAAGTTATTTTGAAAATAATTTCTTAGTCAAAAGTTATAGGTCAATGTTTGAGGGTCTATATGACTATTAGAAAATCCAATTTGCTGAAGTAAAATTTCCAGCCATTGATCATTAGAGCTTAAGAACCTTGATAAAAATTTGATTTGAAATCAATGAGAGGTGAGGAATGAGACAAGTGAAATGGAACACTTGTGCTCATCACATCACTCTACTACCTATGTATGTAGGCCTTTTATCAAACATACTCTATGTCTGATATGCATGAGTTATGGCAAATGAAAACTTTTGGTGTGTGTTCAATTTTGCATCGTTCAGATGCCTGATGCCATTTCATTGTGTTTCTTGAGTCAATTTCCACATTCTTATATATGAAGGTTGCATGCCATCATGCTCTGCACTATTGAATTGAATCATTGGACTCTCAAGTATGCAAATCTATAATTTGAATCACTAAATTTGATCCACAACATTATTTCAAACCTTGCAATTACACTTGAATTTGTAATACAAGACTTGAACTTTGAACCTTTGACCTTCAAACATTGGACTAGATCTACATATTGATCTACACTTCTCCACTTTCTTGAAACTGTTGAACTAATAGAATCCAAACCTGAATTATGAGCTGAGATAGAATTTTGAACTTTTCTAAACTAAAGAATCTATATTTCAAACCACTTTGAACCAATGAACCACTTTGAATTTCTTTGAGCCTTAGTTCAAAGAGGTTCAAAATCATGAATTAAAAATTTGAAAAAAAATGTATTTTGAAATTGAATCTAAACTTAGTTTTGAACTTCGAGCTGCTAATCTTCTGAATCTGCATTCCAAACCCTCACAAGCTGGAGCTTCCAAACTTGAACTTTGGACTTGAACCATTTCATGAAAATTGAATCACTTCAAACCACTTGAAAATGCTTTGAACTATCAAATGCATTTGAGCCTACACTTTGAACTATTTTGAACCATTTTGAACTACTTTGAACTTTAGTTTGAAGTGGTTCAAAAACTTTGCACTTGAAGTTTTAAAACCATGTTCAGATTGGGTGCTAACACTCCCCTATCTCTTCTTTGAAGTGCAACATTCAGAGTCTCCTCAAGGTGTTTAGGATCCAAGGGACCAACAAATTTGACTAAATATCCTTTTAGGATTTTATTTTTCCTTCGAAGTGTTATTAATTTTGTCCCTTCCTACTCCAAACTCATAAATACCTCCTTCATCCCTGTTGTGACCATCAACTTGGCTATATCCAATGTAGGCTTCCCAAGCATGACCTCTCTAATTTGATAATCATGTGGAGTAAAATCATCCACTTGCACAAATAAATCTTGATTTTGGGTCATTGTTGATGAAAGTTAACACTCTGGCCTCTTTTGATGAGGATTTGGGTTTCCTTAAAACCTCAATCAACTCAATCATATCCTCTTTAGTAGCACTGAATTGTTTCTTTTGATTTCTTATCATTTCATTTTACAACCATCTTGGAACCTATTCCACTGAAGGCCTGCCTCTTGAGGATGAAGGAGTTTGGTTTGCGACCCCTTTTCCCTTATAACTCCTTTTTGAAGTTCTCTATCACTCCTTTTTGAAGTTCTCTCCCTCTCTGAAGGTTCTTCCTCTATAGTTTTTGTCTTAGTGGAGCCCACAATTGTTAACTTGGTGTCTTGGAGAGCTTGTTGAGGATATTGAAGAATTTTCCCTTCTTAGAGACTTCATTAGTTGATACTTACCATGGCTCTTTCTCCTATTCCTTTTGAACTTTTTCTTCTTTGGTACTTGGAGGTAGAGGAGTAGTAGATTTTTTATCAATAAATATGACTTGCAATGGGGAAGAAAGGGCTATCTCAAGACCCTATGAATTTGGGGGCATTTGAGTCCAATCTTACTATTGGGGCTTATCCATTGGTGTATCCCTGATCTTATCTCCCACCAATTTAGTACCTATAGGCATGAAATCAAAATCTAACATCTTAAAGATATCAGTGCCCTCCACATCCTATTCATTAATCTATTACTTCATTTCATCCTCTGATGTAGTCATTTGTAGAGTTCTTTTAGAATTGGTGGTGGTGTAGCAATAGAACTTCTTTTTTCTTATTCTATGGCTCTTCCTAGCTAGGTTCTTCTATTTAAAGTTACATTGTCCTCATCATCTTCTTCTTCCTCTTCTTCAAGAATAGGTTTTACAACAAATGGGAAAGGAACTACCCTCTTGATCACCCTTTGCCTTTTCTTGACTAGAGTCTTAGTCTTTCTTCCTTTCTTGGGCATAGAAGGGGATGCTTATTCTATCTACTGAGGTGGTGAAACCTCTTGAACCTCAAATTTTGCCTCCATTTGGCTAGGTGTAGCAATTGGTGGCAATTGTGGGTCATCTTGAACTTGTGATGCCCTAGTATCCTCAGACCCTTGAACATTTACTTCTTCTTGCTATTGGTGTGGCAAGATTTCACCTTTCTCTAGCTCAGTTCTTTGGGGAGAACTACTCTTTCTTTTTCCCTTTCCTTTTCTCTCCTGGGGGTGATAGTATCCAACTAGTCTATCAAGTTGGTATATCATTTTGGGTCTTATTAGTGACTAAGCTACAAAGGGAGGGATGGTGACTTTCTTCCCTCTGCCTTTGGCTAGGTGGGCTTGTGTATGGAAGATTACTATTTTAGGTATTGGATCAAGTTTAAATGGTTTCTTGATCTAATCCTATATCATTTTAATTACATGCCTCATGCTATGGTTAATCTCAAAGTTCTCTTCTCTATCAATCTTAGCATTCACTATGGTTCTTTTCCCAATTTTATCTATGTTGAACAATGGATGAAGCAACTCTCTTGAGTCTTGTTGCAATACCTTCAATGGAATCTTTATCTGCAAGGCCTTCTCTTCCAAGTACAAAATCATCCTACAATAATCCCTTATTTAGAAATCATAGTCATTTGTAGCATTCATCTAATGATCCTCAATGGTTTCTTCATGCTGGAATGTCTTCCCTATCAAATATTGTACTCTTTTGATATTATCGACATGGCCTTGGAGAGTTGTACTCTTATAAGGGATATTGATCCTATTCACATTCAAAAGATGAAATATCTTGTTTCTAAAGAAATTGAAATCATCCTATGGTCAGAGGCCATGTCCAACAATGTTTATGTTGTTTTTTGACTCTATCGTATGCAGACACAATCTATCAAGCAATCTCCAAGAGGATGAGCCTATAACAAGGGTACCTTGGAAGCTTCTTTAGGTTGACTATGGTACCAACTACCCTTAGATATGTGATTTTTTTGAATTTTTTAGTATGCTCCAAGTACTATTATTTGTGACACTACATCATCTAATAATATTTTGACATAATCTCCTTCTATGAATATAATTATGGCTAATATGAATGCATCATTCACAATTTTATATTCTTTGCTTTTCTCTAAGAGCTTCTTCTTCACCAATTGAGGGTAGACAATGTATGGCCATCTATTTGGATCCTACATGCTACTTCTTTTGTACAACTCTAGATAATCTATTTCCCTTCCTACTAATAAGTATACTAGATATGAGGTCATATAGAACTTTCTTTTTTTCTTTACCACCTCCAACTGTTCACATAAATTCTCACTCAAAGTAGAGGCCCAATCAAGTGGTATCTTTTCCATCTTGATTGTCTCAATGAAATGCACCATAAAGATGTTCAAATTTCCTACTATTTGTAAACCCATAACCCTACTCAAAAGTATAATTCCTCTAGTCATGTCAACTTTACCAACCTTCTTTGCCACAGGAGTCTTCTCAATAAGGTAAGATGACTGAATAATCTTCAAGGCTTCCTCAGTATGCTCTAAGTACCACCTTTTTGCTTGTTCATAGCTAAGCTCAATGAATTGATCTACACATGGAAGATGGAATACCCTCTCAATGTTGTTAGGTCAAAGATCAAGAACAATTCTCTAGTAATGCTCTTCACAACTCTTTCCTTAGAGATAAAGTGTTTTGCAAGTGTCATTATGAACTCTAAAGATTGTATCAACATTGGGTGTGAAGTTGCATTTACTAGCCTTGATTGGATCAATGCAGAGACCATAGTAGACCTCGCAGTGGGTTTGTTACCAATTATCAAGAATTCCCCCAAATCAATATGCCACAAGTCCATATCTTTGATTTTTGAGTAGTCATCCTAAAACCTTGATTTTGTTAGAACTCCTTGGAATTTGAAGATCATAGGTTTTGGTGCCATTTTCTTACCCATAGAAGCTGATGAAGATGCCATTATATTTGCACAAAAGGACACCCATTAGTTTAGAATTGAGGAAAAATGAATTAATTAAAACCCTAGAAATAACTCATTTAAAACCTAAAAACCTTGATGCTCAAAAAAAATGAAAAACCCTTATTTTACCTCTAAATTGCAAAAAATGGCACACCTAGCACACCTAATAGGTGTCCCTAGTGTGCCCCCCCTTTTGGAAATTTTTATAAGGATAAGGTGCCCATCAACGCATGTCATGAGGTGTGTTGATGCACACCTTATAATCTACTTAGGCTTTTGTTTTGTGTTTTGATAGTATGCAGAAGTGCACCTAATTAGGTGTGCTATTGCATAGCCTAATTGAGTTTAAAGCTTTGTTTTTAAGTTTTTATGTTCTTTCAAAATTTTTATCCTTTTTTGTTTATCAAAAACAAAATTGGGTGTGCATTGGTGCACTCAAGAAAGTGTGCTGATGCACACCCAATTTTAGGTATATTTTATGTTTTGAAGTCTTTAGTGTTTTGAAGGGCATGATGCAGAAGGCACACCTCATGGATTTGGGAGCTGTGGTGATGGAGCATGGAGTGAGGTCTTTGGCAGAGATAATGAACAAGGTAAGGAGGTAATAGACCCCCTCCTTATATAGACCCATGGTGCACTATCATAGTTACACCTAAAAATGTACAAAAACAACTCTGTGATTTTTGGGTGCATTAGTGCACCTAAGGAGGTGTGCCTAGTGCATCTAAAAATTACCAAAAAAAAGGCTATGTTCCTTTAGAATTCTAATTCCTTGGCTTTTGGGTTTCTCTGTCAAGATTTGAACACAAACTAGGACACTAAACAAGACCTCAAAATGACTCGGACCATAGAATAGGGCCCTAAAAGAGTAAAAAAATATAAGTAGGGGGTCCCCATTTCTATCATAAATGGGGAATGCATTGTGGAAAAACAACAAGTTCCACCATCTTTATCCTAAATTTTAGTTTCAAGCTGGGTCCTTCTGTCTGTGACTCGGGTCCATCAGGCTCAATTTGAACTAGCTCGATAGCCTCTAATTGTGACTCAAGTCCTTTAGATTATAGCTTGGGTTGCACTGTCTGCAACTTGATAACTATTGGTGCTTCTAGGGACTTAGTAGATGAGGCTTCTTTTCTCTTAGATAGTTTTGATAGGGTATCATGTTCATAGTAAAAAAATCTTTTGTAATCTTCTGGCTCCTTGTTGCTTTCTTCTTCAGACTTTTCTACAAACTCATCAATTCTAACATGTGTACTTTCTATAATTTTGTGAGTAGAAAAATTCAAACATCTATATGCTTTACTTCTATAGGAGTATCCTAGAAATATGCTTTCATGACCTTTTACATCAAATTTTCCTTTTCTAGATTCCTTCAATATATAACATTTGCTGCCAAATACTTTCAAGTAACTTACATTAGGTTTGTAGCCATACCATAGCTGATAATGTGTTTTGTTTGAATATTTATTCAATTGAACTCTATTCAAAGTATGAACTATAGTGTTGATGGCTTCCGTCTAGTATTTGAGAGCAACATTCTTTTCAATCATTAGGGTTCTTGTACAATCCATGATAGAGCTATTTCTTCTTTTAGCTATACCATTCTATTGTGGTGTACGAGGGGTTGATATTTTTCTTTTAATTCCTTTTTCAATGTAAAAATTATTTTATTCATCAGAGATGAATTCATCACCTCTATTTGATCTTAAACATTTCAACCTTTTTCCAGTTTCCTTTTCTACTTTTGCCAGAGACAACTTGAATTTTTGAAAGGCTTCTAATGTTTCTTTTAGATACATTACTATCATCATTCTAGAATAGTCATCAACAAAAAGAATGAAAAACTTTTCTCCACTATAGCTTTCTATTCAAATAGGTCGACATAAATCTATATAAAGAATTTCCAAGACTTCTTCTAACTGATAGTTTTTGCTTTTGGAGCTAGTCTTTCCCATCTTACCAATTTGGCAATTCTTGCATAGACCCATGTCAAGGTTCTTCAAACTAGGAATACCTCTTACTCTTCTATGTTTTCTTATCTTAACTAGATTATAAAATTTCACATGACATAGCCTCTTGTACCATAACCAAATTTCCTCTACTTTAGCAATAAAACATAAACAATCACTAAGATCAAGATAAAATAGATTACCTTTTGTTTGCTTACTAGATCCAACCAGATTTCCTTTTCCATCCAGTAGTTTGGCCTATCCATTCATGAATTTTACCTTGAATCCAATGTTATTCAACTATGACACACTTAGTATATTATTCTTTAGTGCTTCAACCCAATAAGCATTGTCACAAACAAGTTCTTTAGTCAATAAAATATAACCTTTTCCTTTTATGTTATAAGGTTCATTGTTTCCAAATCTCACACTACCTCCATCATAATATTCCATATGCTCAAATTTTGTTTTTTCTCCAGTGATATGATGTAAGTAGCCACTAACAATAATCCATATATTATTTTTTCTAACATGATAGATAAGTTCCATCTTATCTCCTTCATCATTAGATTCATCTTTCACATCAATATATACCAATTCATCTTCATTAATTATCAAAATATTTAGCTATAAAATAAGATTTCTTACCTTTGTCCTTGTAGTTCTTGTAGTTCTTGCAGTCCTTCTTGCCTTTATGCTTATTTATTTTCTTCTCATCCTTGATTTTCTTATTTGGACACCTAGCAGCAATGTGACTAACTTCTTCACAAGAAAAGAAGATCATAAGAACTTTACCTTTGTATTTTCCTCTTCCTTTGGAATACTTCCTTGCAAGTAGGGCTTCAACAACTTATCACTATCTAAACTTTCTTCTGATGATCCATCTTCTTCACTTCTTGATTGACTAGACTTTGATTTCTTTCCATTTTCTTTGAGTAAAATTTTAGCTTTAAATGCAGATTCAATATTCTTTGAAGTAGGAACATAGTTATCATAGTTGTCTAATTCAAAAGCTATCAATCTTTCAACTAGAGCATCCAAGCCTAATTTGTTATTTTGATCACATCTCATTTCTTGAATAGTAGATACTCTAATTGCATAAATAGGAAGAAGATTTCTAAGCACTTTACTTACAATAGTTTTCTCCTTAATGTCTCCTCTAGATGCTTTGATTGCACTTACACCGGCCTTGATTTTTTCCACATATTTTGCAATCTTTTCATCTTCTCTCATTCTCATTTGATCAAATTGTCCTCTTATACTATCTACTTTGGATCTTCCTACATTGTCATCTCCTCCATAGATATATTTTAGTTTGTTCCATATTTCATAAGTAGTTTTTCAATCCTTTACCTCATTGAATTCAACATAACTAAGAGTAGATGCAATATCAATCATCATGATATTATGATTCTTCTTTTTAGCAATGTCTTTAACTAATAATGTTCCAGTGGGAGTCTTGTATTCAACATCAAGATATTTGCAACCTAAATCACTAATGGTAACCAAATGTAGCCTCATAAGTCCTTGCCATGCTACGAAGTTGTCTCTGTTCAGCTTGGGAATCTCTCTTTTGTAAGACATCTTGGTCTTTAGCTTAGGTCCTTGAAACCTTTTTAGCAAGCACCAAAAGCTCTAATATAAATTATTGGAAATATAAGAGGAGTAACTAAGAGGAGAGGGGTGAATCATTTACTACTAAAATAAATCCCAAATCCCTTAGATGCTAGTACAAAAATGCAAACTGCAAAACTAAATACTGTTGAAGCTTGGTAAACACACACAAAATGCTGTAACTTAGCAATAACTAAATTAGCTTGGTAAATGATTAACATATAAAATTTTAGATGTTGTCTATGATTATCATTACTTTAACTAAATTGAAAACATGTAAAAGAAAATAACATGAACATAGTAGACACCAATATTTAATGTGGAAACCTAATTTAAGAAAAACTACTAATTGCAACTAGTTACTATTTTTCACTCTTCTGAAGTGAGCCCTGTTAGGAGCCAACCCTATTAAAGGTTATAAAACAAAATATTCGGTGTGACCCTATTAAAGGATTTAATCACCTTATTAGGAGTGGCCTTATTAGAGGTCTTGAGATAATTCAAGAGAATTTCCACCTTGTTGCCACCTTGTTAAAAGATTTGCAAATGGTTGTTAAGCCAACTCTGTTAAGAGATTTAGATCATTGCTACAATGGTTAGAGAGTAACAATGAGATAACCTTATTTGAATACAACTGATTTGCTGATTAAAAATCTCTATTCTTTCTTGTACTTGATCCTTCCTAATCAAATATAGCTTTGCTTCTCCACAAGGATATTATGCTTATCCTTTAAATTCAATTGCTCTTCTTATCATTAAAAATACCATCTTCATGCCTTCCACAGACACTTTGAAATTACAACTTGACCTTATATTTATATCTTCCACTTTGTCAAGTTAGCTCAAATACAACTTAGAATAATCAATATTCATCACCTTAGTCAGCTAGAATCAATAGATAAATCAATTAAGCTTAATACTGAAAAATAAGGAAATCCTTCATTAGCTGACCCAGCTTGGTAGAAACTGACTCAGTAATGATTTCCATTGTTAACTAATAGAAGCTTAGTTAACACTGCAAACTTACAAAAATCCTTTGGAAACTGAGTGAGCTTGGTTAGCACTAGTTCCATCCAACTTTACTTCATTAATCAAGTGAGCTCGATTAATACTCACTTTTTGCATCTTTTCCTTTGACGCCTAACTAAACTTGGTAGACACTACCTTCTAAACTAGGAAAACATAGGAACGCTCAGTAAACACTAAGAACTATCTTCACTACTAGAGTGAGCTTAGCATATATTGAGTGATAATGATACTAAATTTGTGTAACATCAAAGATGACACACAATTAATCATTTGAATCCAACAATTTTTTTTTGTTGTGAGAAAAGAAAAGGATACTAAGTTTAAAACTGAAGAAGAAGTCTTGCAAGCCCACAAGAGATTGAAATGCAAGGATGATTATCAGGTGTTGGTGAAATGGTCTATTGAGAAAAGGGATAAGACCAAGATGTAAGAAGCTTCAAATGTTGAACACAAAGGTGGCCTCATGGTCTATAAGGTAGAAGAGGTAGATAGTGAAAAGGAATCTAGAATGACTAAAGAAATGGTTGATTTTGGAGTTGTCAAAAAAGATAAGAATAAATTCTTGGAGCTCAATGCTAAATTTAAAGAGATGCTAAAATCATATAAGGAAAGAGCAAATAGGATACATCAATTGGAGGTGCAAGTGGACCAAATGGATAAGTAACTTGGAAAGAGAAAAGTGGGAGAATTTAGCTAGCCTAGGATTGCTTATCCTCATCCTTGAGTTGAGCCCTTTAAGTCAACTCCCATTGTAGAGCCACTAGATACTCCATAAAGACCAAAATTTTACACAACTAAGCAGTTTGAAAAGGAGAAGAAAAAACTTTGGGCATTTCATGTGAAATTGAATGATAAATATGATGAAAAAATCAAAAGAACAATCTTGTATCTAGTAGATAAGATTGACTAGCCTATGTTTCATGAGTAGTTGGTAAAAATAATGGACATATGGAATGAGATAAAAGGTAGTGAAGATTCCTTGAAGCCAATTATGAGTGAATGGGGTAGCAGGGATATAGATGTCACCCTTTTATGTATTTCAAGCATTAGTCTATCTTGTGAATAGATAGAAAAAACCTTTGACATAACTAGTGATCTCTCTGATTTTGATGATAAGATAGTTGCAGTGCAGAAGAGAATCATAATCTATTTTTCAAAGTATCTTGCTGAAAAATATGAACTTCCCCCCATGCACTTAGGAAAATAGATAAGTTAAGGGATAGGGAAGCATGGCCAAAGAATTAGATGATTTGTTATGTCTTAGAATTAATGGGGTCATAAATGAAAGGGGCATGCATTATGGGCAAAAACAACTAAGGAAGTTGTTAGAGTTAAAATATAGTATGATTCTATTAGGGAATAATTTATGGAAATAAATAAGTTAGGAGATTATTTTTTGAAGAAGTAACATGAGGTATTTAGTTTTCATTGGCCAAATGACACACTTTTTAACAAGTGGATGGCAGATTTTTTACATTCAAAATAGTTAGTGCTTGATGAAACCGATGAAGATGAGACAAACCAAGATGAGTTGCAAAAAACTAATGCATTAGTTAAAGTAGAAGAAGACAAAAATAAACAATCAATTGTAGTAATAAGCACATAGGTTCAAACTAATGACTTGGCAGTAGGAGAATCAAGTGTAACTATGAGTTTTTTAGCACATGATAATTTGGATGGAGAACCACAAGTTAAGCTCAATTTTTAAGTATTAGAACCAAGTCTATCACAAGCATCATAATTAGTGCTAACTAAAAAATCCTTAGCAACAAAGAAGAGTAGTAGAAGTTGTACCCACAAAAGTATATTAATGACATAAATCATTCTATTGCACCGAATTTTGTCTTTTGTGATAGTAACATTTGTAAATATCTTTTTGTCTTAAGGACAACTGCCATTGTTCTCTAGGCTTAAAGCTTGTTGCATCTCATGCTATATAAATGGAATCCCAAGGCTAGAGATGAGGTTTGAAACATTATGTAATATTTTAGTTTTTACTAGGCTTACATACATTGAGTCCAGTTTTCTTGATGCTAATTTTGTGATGAATTATCTCCGCAAATCTAAGAATACATCAACATTCAAAGATCATGTTATGTGATCGTGAGTTGTTCTGATTTTTATTTTAATGTTATATAATTTTCCAAAAAACAATACAAAGATAAACTTTCACCACATCTATTTTCCTTGAATCTTTTCTCCACTATTATTGACTGGTTAGCTTGAGGTTGTATGGGTAAAGCTTGTTCAATTTAATGC
This sequence comes from Cupressus sempervirens, assembly GCA_028749045.1. Lineage (NCBI taxonomy): Eukaryota > Viridiplantae > Streptophyta > Pinopsida > Cupressales > Cupressaceae > Cupressus > Cupressus sempervirens. The sequence goes on along the minus strand of CM053786.1, from coordinate 616,686,633 downwards.
AACTAGGATAGTTTGTATATCTATTTTCTATTGCTTTTAATTCAATGAATTAAGTAAATGCTTTAGTGATATGATAGGATTTCCAGGAAGTAAGAAGGATATGCATAAGAATGATTTTTATGGAAATTATTGATAATATTGATTGTAATGGAATCAATTAGGTCAAAATAGTTGGGTAGACACTGAATCCCAGTGGATGAGGCACTAATAAATTATTTTAGTTTGGATATAAAGTGAACATGAATAAGCATAAAGAAAAATCTTAAAATCAAAATCAATTTTACTTTAAATGTATGAAGAGTATCATAGCTGGTCAGTACTTGATTGCATTTAATCTCTATGTTTTAATTGGCTACTATTACCTAGAATTACATGTAAATTTGAGAAGAATTATGACACAAGGAGGGAATGAATAAAACTAGGGCTAAAGGAACACCTAGCTATCCAAACCACCTTGCAAGAGTTAACATAGTGGAAACACAACACATAGAACAACACGCAAAGGAGGAAGAAGATAAAACACTTATTGATTCATCAAATAATTAGCATACATGCCCAGCTGTAAGGCCTTCTGGGTTACAAACATATACAAAATATGTTCAAGATCAAAGATCCAACATCAAATTCACAACTCCAAATACATATGCAACAAAATTTCCAAACTTTTCACATTTTACTCTAGAATCCCTCCAAAAATTATTGCCAAAAACTGCCCTAACTCTAAGCCTAAACACTCTATTTATACTTGCCAAAATGGCTTATAGATCATCGTAGAACATTACATAAGAGGAAGGCCAACCTAACAATGGTTAGGACATATCCCAAGAAAAAATCTTAACATAAATTTCACAATTGAAATAAATTCCACAAGTCAGCTCATAGAAATCACGTCCAAATGCTAACACTGAGCATAAAAAAGAAAAATTGGCACATGAAGGGTCACTCAATCAACACTAGATTGCTATAGTAACTTAGCATCTACTAGAGCTATAGTAATTCATTATCCATTAGAGCTACAATACCTTGGCATCCACTAGAGCTATAGTTACTTGGCATCAACATGTAGAATGAACAAAAATGAGCAAGATAACAAGGCAACCCAGGATGCTCCTACATTAGACAACTAAGGTTGAAAGAAATGATTCTCCTAAATCATTGAGATGTCACAATCTGAGTTGAATCCAACTCAAATTAAGAAACCCATGAAGCATCTTCACTAGGCCTATTCTTTCACTTCACCAAATATTCATAGTAATCTTTTCCTCTTGTGCTCTTGCCAACTCTCTGATCCAATATCTATTCAAATTCTTCAATTTGCTTCTAAAGATAATCTTTTGATACAATAGATTCATCATATGACTCATGATACTTATACAAATTAGAAATATTGAACATAGGAGATAAATCCATGTAATCTGGTAACTAAAATTCATAAGCATTACCACTATCCAACTTCTTCAAGATCTTACAATGTCCAAATTTCTTCATCTTTAACTTACTATATGTTCCAACAGAAAATCTTCCTTTCTTTAAATGAACCATCACCTCATCACCAACTTCAAAATCATGATGTCTTCTAGACTTATTACCATTCTCCTTATACTTCTGATTACTTTGTTCCAACCTCAACTTTACTTCCTTATACAAAGATTCCATAAAATTAGCAAATTATTCTCTTGCAATGCTTCTCTTTTCTTTACCTACAACATCTCTCAAATTTGATATACCTCTAGGCTATATTCTGGTAACAATCTCAAAAGGTGTTTTTCCTCTACTACTATTCATAGAATTGTTATATGAAAACTCAACTTGTGCCAACACTACTTCCCAATTACTTGACTTATCTCCAACTAAACATCTCAAAAAATTACCTAACCTTCTATTCACAACCTTTATCTATCCATCTGTCTATGGATGGAATGTAGAACTAAACTTCAACTCTGTATCGATCTTGTTCCACAAACTCCTTTAAAAATAACCAACAAACTTACTATCTCTATTAGAAATAATACTTCTTAGTAATCCATGCAATCTCACAATCTCTTTAAAGAAATTTTTAGCAACATTCTCAACATATGATGTCTTCTTACATGCTATGATATAAGCCATCTTAGAAAATCAATCCACTACAACAAATATGGAATCATACCCCTTCATTGTCTTAGGTAATCCATATTGATGTCACTCCAAGGTTTCTCAAGAATAGTAATAGGTGTATAAAAATTAGTATTTTGACTCCTTTTACAACTTGATAGACTCCAAAGCTCTTTACAAATTTCTAAACATCCTTATATATTTGTGTCCAATAGTACTTCTCTTTTAGAAAACTCAATGTCTTATCAATTCCAAAATGTCGAGCCAATCCACCACTATGCTTTTCCTTAATTAGATTCAACCTCATAGAACTTCCAAGAATACACCAAAAATTCCTTTGAACAACATAACTTCTTAAATGAAATATTAATCATACTTACTTATGTGATCTATTAGATTTGGTGCTCCACACTCTCTCCATGCCTTAGAAAAATTAGGATCAAAATCATACAACTTTTTCATTTCATCAAAGCCAAGAACTTCAACGTTCATTTCAGTCAACAAAGAATGTCTTCTACTCAATGCATCAGTAATTCTATTAGTAACTCCACTCTTGTGCTTAATAAAAAATGCAAGTACTCAACCCACTTCATATGTCTTTGATTCAATTTATGTTGAACTCCCAAGTATTGTAAAGCTTTATGATCAGTATACAAACACAAACTCCTTAGGAATCAAATAATGTCTCCAATTCATTAAGGCTTAAACAATAGCATAAAAATCTTGATCATACACAAAATATTTCCTTTTATCATCATTCAACTTCTCACTAAAGAAAGCAACAGGTTTACCTTCTTGACTTAATATAAATCCTATAACACTACCACTTGCATCACATTCAACTTGAAATACCTTATTGAAATCAGGCAAAGCTAATATAGGTAACTCAATAACCTTTTGTTTCAAAGTCTCAAAACTCTTATCAGCTCCATGTGTCCACTTAAATTCCTTTTTATCTTCTCTCATTGTCTTTGTCATAGAAATATAAATAGAACTAAAATTCCTTGTAAACTTCCTATTAAAACTAGCCAAACCATTAAATGATCTTACCTCACCCACATTCTTAGGTTTAGGCCATTCCAAAATTTCTTTTTATCTTCTCAAGATCCATCTTCAATCCATTAACTAAAATCAAAAATCCCAAATACACAATCTCCTCTTGCATAAAAGTACACGTTTTCAGATTAATCAAGAAGTTTTCCTTCTTTAACCTTTGTAATACTTGTCTAATATGCTCAAGATGTTATTCCTTAGTCTTGTTGAATATCATAATATAATCCAAATAGACAATCACAAACTCACCTAAGAATCTTTTTAGAACTTCATTCATCAACCTCATGAAAGTGCTAGGTGTATTAGTCAAACCAAAAGCATTAATTAGCCATTTTTGCAAACCATCTTTTGACTTAAAAGTGGTATTCCATTAATCACCTTCTCTAATTCTAATTTGATGATAGCCACTCTTCAAATAAATCTTGGTAAAATAATTTTCTCCACTCAAACAATCCATTATATCATCCATCCTCAGCACAGGAAACCTACATTTCACTGTGATTTTGTTAATAGCTCTGGAATCAATACACATTCTCCATTATCCATTCTTTTTAAGTGCTAATACAATAGGTACATCACATGGACTCAAGCTTTCTCTTATCAAACCTTTCTGGCAACAACTCATGCACTTTTCTATTAAGTTCTTCATTCTTTGTAGTTGTCAATCTATATGGTGCTTTGTTTGGCAAACTAGCTCCATGAATCAAATCCATACAATGACTTATACTTCTCATTGGAGGAAAACCATTAGGTATATCCTCTACAATACTCATTCAACAATTTATTCTAGTACTCGATCAATACTATTAGCTATCACTGACTAGCATTTGGTTAACACTATTTTCTGACACCTGGTTACTATTGACACAACTCAATTTCTTTGGAATTGTTGCAAAGAAAACTTAATTATTTTTCATTTCCTTTTCAAATTGTTTCCCATTAACCATTCAAATTGTTAAAGTAGTACACTTAACCTCATCTATACTTTCCATTAAAGGTAGCAATATTTGTTTCTTCCCATTCATCCAAAGAGTATATTGATTCAATCTTCCATCATGCATAACATATCTATCATATTTCCAAGCTCTACCCAATAGAATATGACAAAAATCCATAGGCATAATATCACAGAAAACTTCATCAATGTAATGTCCAATATTGAACTTCACAAGGCATTTCTCACTTACCAATATCTTATTCTCATCTTTGATCCATGAAATATGATAGGGTTTAGGATATTTTAGCCTCTATGACTGCAACTTTGTAAGTAGCTCTTCTGATGCCAAATTTGTATAACTTCTACTATCTATGATCACTTTGCAACATTTTCCTACCATCTTACATCTTTTCTTGAAAAGACTTCTCCTTAAAATAGGTTCCTCATCACTTCCTTTATTACATAAGGTTCTTCTCACCATCAAATTTTCTCTAGCCTCAGGTCCACTTGCTAAATCTTCATCATCTCCTTGAATCACAGCATTTTTGTTACCTTGTCCACTTTTAGATGATCTACATTCAAAAGATCTATGTCCCTCTTTACCACATGTGAAACAATTACCATGAAAACCACCTCTAGAATAAGAATTACCTCCTCCTTGGTTAGAATTAGTACCTCCTCAAGAGAAATTACCTCTTTTCCATCCAGTCTTTCCTTTTTCATCATTCTTCCACTCAGATTTGCTTGTATCTTGTACAAAATTTTCATATCTACCACCTTCACCATAAGATCTATCTTTGCATCTTTGGAATCTACCACCTCTACCTCTTTGCCTTTGTTCATGCTTCTTTGTTAGGATCTCCTCTATCTTCAAGGCATATTGGTATGCTTCTTCCACACTTTCCAACTTTAGAAAACTCATTTCATCTTGTATTCTAGATCTCAATCCATTTATGTACCTTACAAATTTTCTCAAAATCATCATGCACATGTCCAAATCTGATGTCCAATCTATAGAATTCCTTAGTATACTCTTTCATTTTCATGTTCTTTTGTCTCAAATTTTGCATCTTTCTCAACAAGCTAACTTGGTAATTAGTAGGAATGAATTTATTCTTGACCTTGTTCACCATCTTCAAACAAGTTCTAATCTTCTCCTTTCCTCTCCTTTGCCTATCAGTTTGCAAATGCTCCCACCATAGTGAGGCATGACCTTTCAACCTAGTAACTACAATCTTTACCTTCCTATTATCAGGAGTGTTTTCATACTCAAAGAACTTTTTCATATCAGATATCCAATCCAACATAGCATTGGTATCCAACTTTCCATCATAAGGAACAACTTCCACAACAAGCTTTGAATTTTCCCTAGATAACACTCTTGACAACCTTGCTTCATCTTGGTCTTCTTTAGGTTCTAGATTAGAGTTTGATGCTATTGCTTCATCATTAGTTACATCATCTAGATGTGCTCCTATTCTCTAGGCTGTCTCCACAACATATAATCTAGCTACAATTTGTCTCAATGTATCTAATATTGCATTATTAGAATTTCCTCTAGCTCGAACCATCTTTACAAATTATTTCTTGCAAGATCATAACTCTCTACAAGCTATAGGTCAAATCCATAGATTTGCAACCCTACAGCCCAATTCACTTAGGGTTTTACATAATTGAATCACCACAAGGATGAACCTCACAATCTAATACCACCTATTTCAAGGAGGGAATGAATACAACTAGGGCGAAAGGCATACCAAACTATTTAAGCTACCTTGCAAGAGTTAACATAGTAGGAACACAACACACAGAACAATAACTAAAAGAGGAAGAAGAGAAAACAATTATTGATTAATCAAATAATTAACATACATGCCCAGCTATAAGGCCTTTTGGGTTATGGCTAGGTACAAAATATATTCAAGATCAAAGATCCAACATAAAATTCATAGCTCCAGATGTTCTACTCTAGAATCCCTCCAAAAACTCTTCCCAAAAATTGCTCTAACTCTAAGCCTAAACACTCTATTTATACTTGCCAAAATGACTTCTAGGTCATTATAGAACATTACATAAGAGGAAGGTTAATCCAAAAATTGTCAGGACACATCCCAAGAAAAGATCTTAACATAAATATCATGATCAAAATAAATCCTACAAGTTAGCTCATAGAAATCACATCCAAATGGTGACACTAGGCATAAATAGGAAAACTTAGCACATGAAGGGCTTTTTGATCAACACTAACTTGCTACAATAACTTGACATCCACTAGAGCTACAGTAACTCGACATCCATTAGAGCTACAATAACTCAACATCCACTAGAGATATAGTAACTTGGCATCAACATGCAGAATGAATAAAAATCATTAGGATAACAATGCAACTCAGGATGCTCCTACATCAAATTATGACCAAACATCTTCTATAGGGGATGAGTATTGTATTAAAATATTAGTGAGTAAATGAAGTGTGAAGATAGTATCAAGTTTTCAATCATTTTATCCCTTAGGTGTACTTTCCTTGGTTTTGTAGAACCTAAAGAGTAGAAAATACTTGTGGTTTTGTTGAAGTTGGATTTGGATTTTGAGAAATTCTTAGTTGAACATAGGAAACAACTAACCCTTAGACTAAGCTTTTCCTCACCATCTTAGTATCAATTATTTTGTTGCTTGCTAGTTTAAAAACACCAACATATACAATATAAGGGAGACCCATCTGGTGCATTATCAATGATACCACCACATGTTTTAATAATACAAGATGTTAGATGTTTTTACACTAGAAAGATAGGAAATATCACTAGTGGAGAAATATTATAATGATGTTTTCTTCTTATTTGATGTTGATTATACATAAGTACATGCTGAAATATCTAGGGTTAGATGGCTCAAGACAATGCTTTATAAAATAAATGTGGATGAGGCATCTATAGCCATCACAACACTATTGGTAGAAGAAGTTGACAAGAGTGCCACCTTATTTAGAAACTATGAAGAAGCCAAATAGAGAATCACTATTATTTGAAGACAACTACTATAATAAGGAAAAAAAATAAGCTTGTGAAGAAGCTAGAGAAGATATTTGGTGAAGGGGGAGAGGAAGAATAAGAAGAAGAAAATAATGAAGAAAGACAAAAAGTTGAAACCCCATTGGCACTCACTCATGGCCAAGGAGAAGATAAAGAAGAAAATGTTGAAGATAACAAGGGTGATGAAGTCAAGGAAGCACCTACGCAAGCTAAAAAGAAGAAGAAGAAAGAAAAATAATATGAAGTGGAGAAACCCAAGAAGAAGCTTGTGAAACTTTTAGAATAGAATTCAATAGTACCTACTACCAGGTCAAGCACAAGGGAAGCCACTAAGCAAGTAAAGGAGGTAGACAAACCTAAAGGTAAGAGATTTATTACCTTAACAAAGTTGAGTCAGCCTACAAAGAAGACTCGTGCAAGAGGGAAGTACATTGTTGTAGCTAAGTTAGATGAGAATAAGAGAGAATCAAATGACATTAGCCAATTTAAGGTAGTAAGCTACAATCCCTCATTAGATATAGACAACTTGTGTGAAAATCTTAAGAATAATGCATATTTTTCTAGTTTTGCACATGTTGTATTTGATAAGTTAGGAAAGATTGATTAGAATAAGGTTTAAGAAGCTATGTATAAAATGATGGATATATTTAAGACCAAACCTATAAAGATTGCCCACTCACTTAGACAGATTCTTTGTGACTGAGTTGAGCAGAAATGGCAGTATAGTCTGACTATAGAAAGACAACTTAGGGAGACTACACTTGCTAGAGTAATGCCTAATTTTGATAAACTAATGATGTGAAGAGCCATGAATAAATTCAAGGGGAGATTTCCCCCCAAATATAGAGCTTTTAATATTTTGTAAACTAATGTTGAAGAGGTTGTCAAATAGAGCACCTAGATATGGAAAGTTATCTATGAATTGACAATAAAAAAGCTAAATGACCAATTCAAGGATGGTCATGTAGGAGGTACTAAAATAACAATAGAAGTAGAGGCCAAAGTTGATGATGATTAGTAGGATAATCAAAGTGTACTTGAGGTACAAGTGCCAAGTGCTAGCCCTCCACATGTAGACCAAGTGAGTCACTAGGATTTAATACAAATGAAGGATGTTCCTAAAAATGCTTCTTAGAACATAAATCCCTTGATAGAGGAAGACATGAAGAAGGTTTTGATTGACTCCACCACAATAGAAAAATTATGCAGTCATCTTGTATTGGTGAGATTAGATGAGATTGAGAAGACAAAATTAGCATTTGCAGGGGAGAAATCACAAGTATCATCCAAAGTACCCTCTCAATCTACAAAAGCACAAATTGAAATGCCCATTGTGGTACATTAGGAAAAGGGTATAGTGACACTAGATGTTAGTACATTAGTGCTAAACACTTCACTATAAGAAATGTTAACTATTGAGAAAGATGGGATAGAAGTCCACATAGGTCAAGAAGCCAACATTGTACCTATTTCACATTTTCCAGGTGAAGATAACAACACAAAAAAGAAAAAGGATAGGACTAAAGAGTAAGTATTGATTACTAAGATAGAGGAACATATAACTATATAGACCTTGGTTACCCTACCATCTTTTGCATCACCTCCTACTAGAAAAAGTCTTCAATGGCAAAGTATAGATGCTATGCCCTTACAAATATCAAGGCCTAGTCCTAGAACATCTAAATTTGTTGAAAGTACATCTTATGGAGATGTCAACTTAGATGAGGTGATTGAACTCCCAAATTTTGATCTTACATAAATCACCATAGAACAAATGAGTATTTTGTAAGTTCTTGAAAGAAAGAAATAGAAAGAGTTCTTTAGATGAGAGCATAAGTAGAAGCAAGTGTTAACGTCAAAATGGTTTTTGATAATTGAGTGCCAACACACTTAATCACTTTCTACATTGGAGCCGAGTACACCATGTATGCCCAGCCACAACATGAGCTGAGTCAGGGAAGCCTTTAGATGCCAAGTGATCTTCAGGTGCCAAGCAACTTTCAGGTGTCGAGTGAAGATCAGGTGCTGAGCATGATACAAGTGCCAAGTGACATTTGAGTGCTGAGTCATAGATGATGTTGAGAAATATAGAAATATAACAAGTGTCGAGTAAGCCAATTTAATATAAGTGTCGAGCAACAGAGATCAGTAAGTGTCGAGCAACTCAGAATGCACATATGAGTTTGTAACATTACAAATTCAAATGTAAATCATTTTTATGGCCAACATATGATGAATCTCAAAGGATTAAATGATAAGATCGAATCCTTTTTTTTCCCATGCAATCAACATGCAGCCAATAAGAAAAATGGAGAAGGCATGCAACCAATTGTAAATGTGTAAGGAATAAGCATGAAATAGAGATTCAATATGGATCATAGATCCATACCTAACCCTAAGTCTTCAAATATCTTTGTAAGGAAGACGAAATCACATTGAACCCTATGGTGGATGAACAAGGGTGTGCAAGGAAAACTAATTCTCAGAGTGAAGAGTATCAGATCACAGAGGATCAAGATTAGAAAAAGAAGATCAAGTGCTTGTATTCAACAATCGAAGGATTGTAAGCTATCAGGTTTATTATACCTAATACTCTCCAGCAATTGTATTAGAAAGAAAATCCTATGGTAATAGGTTAGCTTAGCAGCTATTTTGTAAATCCTATAAATAGGTGATGAAATCCTTTAGTAGGGTAACACTTCTTGTAAAGTGTTTGAAATCCTTTAACTAGGTCACTATTGATACAGTGTAAAGCCTTTAATAGGGAAAACCATCAATCTTATTGCTGCAGTAATTTTTGTGGGTATCATCCCCACTCCAGTTTTACCTTCTTATTCCTAGAGGGTTTCAGGGTTACCAAAATCTCAAGTTTTATGTGGTGATGCTTATGTATTTTTTTTTTTCTTTTCCCATAATTGTTTGATATAATTACATGTATGCAATCTACTTTCAGTTAAGAAAAAATTTTAATAGTCAAAGCACAGTACTTCTGATTCACCCCCCCCTCTCTTAGAAGCATTACTCCTATTTTAATATTCCAACAATTGGTATCAGAGCAGCAAGGTTCTCACAAGAAGAAGTCTAACAACTTGGAGAAAAAGATCTAAAGATGGAAGTCTTCAAACTTGGGAAGATTATTGACAATCAAGTGATTGATGTGCAACTGGCTCTACACAAAGTAGAGGAAGCAAGGGAGGAATTGAGAAAATCCTTGAGGAGAAGGAAGGATATAGCCATGGCTGAAAATGATATAAACTACAAGGAGATTGATACCACAAAACTGTGTACCAATGGAGACATTAAAGAGTTTGATGCAACAATAGTAGAACTGATGTAGAAAAATAAAGTTCAAGTAGACAAGATAGGATCTCTCAAGATGGAACATGAATCTCAATCCATAATGTTATGTGAAATCAATGAACAAAAAAAAAGAGTAGTTGAGGATAAAGTCATGATGGAAGATGACAAAAGAAATCTTGCAAATAGACTTGAAGAAAAATGTACTGAATTATCAAGGATCTCAAACATGCAGATGGATACACTTGCCCAAATAATGAATCTTCATCATGAACTCAACATAAAAGATATTGAGATCTCTACTTTGAAGATGCAGAATGAATTGAACTGAGAAAAAGAGGTAGCAAAGAATCTCAACAAATCAAGTGAAGCCATCAAGTACTTTGAAAAATTGATGAAATTTCGAAGATCAACCCAGGATACATCAGGACTTAGATACAATAGCACTAAAATTAGAGAATCATCAAAGAGTGTTGAACAAAGAAGTGACAAAGGTAAGGATTCTAAACCTACTTGTCATTACTATAATAAAAGGGGGCATACTACTAATGTTTGCAGGAGTAGAAGAGTCAATCAGACAAACACACCCAAAAACAAAAGTTACTGTCACAAGTGCAACATGCAAGGACATATGACACAAGATTGTAGATCTAGAGTTACAAGGACATAAAGATTTGATGGACATTGTTATAATTGTAAGAAGTTTGGACACAAATAATTTGAATGTAGATCAAAGCCTATGTGGACATCAAATCAACAAACAAAAAAAAAGGAAATGAAAGTCAGTACCATTGGGATTACAACACTAGGTATAGCTATCATTATTGTCAGGAATATTGACATATACTCTAAAATTGCATAAGAACACATTCTAGAGGGAATTATAGTAGGTGGCTAAGCCAAACCACATGTTTTAGTTGCTTGAAAATTGGTCATGTCAGTAGAAACTGTCCTACAAGGTCAAAGGCACCAAAAATTGAATCAAACAAGGACAAAGAAAAGATTGATGTGGAATACATTAGAACAAACATGAAGAAGACATGGCAGAAAAAGAATGAATCAAGTACATCCAATGAAAGGGTCACTTCACCCACAAGGTCAAGTGATCATTTCTCATCCAATCAATTTCAAGATGAGTCTATGGGGTTGATACATACAAGGAAGTATCATACATTATCCCTAAATCATGAAGAAGCAATGAGAAGTACAAATCTACATGAAACAAGATGCCAAGACACAATTTTAAATGATGATGTCAAGCTGTCTCTGGATGCCAAGTAAAATCCTAGTGGAAGCCGAGTTCCTAATAGCGACCGAGTTGATGACTAATGCCAAGTTAAGAAACTCCTATAGAAGTCAAGTAAAATAGAAATATAGTGCAAGCTGAGTAATGTTAAAAATTCTTCATAAGCCAAGTTTGTAGTTGAGCATTTAATGTGATGGAAATAGGGTATATTATCACAATTTCAATCATTTTACTTCATCGCGATCAAGAAGCAAAGGAGATAAAGAGTGCAGAGCGACTTCATAATAGAGAATCCAATATTCCAAGCAGATTGCATCCTCCTACAATGCATTTTCATTGATCTTGAGGTATTTTCATTTGTGCTGAGCTATGTAGTTTCATATTTCTATGTAAAAGAAACCCTAGTTTACATAAATGGCTTTGAGTTCCAAGAAAACCCTAGAAAAAGAATCATTTGAAGTCCAACTAGTGTCTAATGAGGTTAGGAAGCCTAATTTTTTCCCTATTCCTGAAGTGGCATACAAAAATGACCTAGTCGAAGCCCTTTCTTGCATACCCCCAAACATTGTCATGGTTCATGATGTAAGAAGATGTTACAATTGCAAGATAGGAGCCCTAGGAGACATGGAAATTAGAGAAGCCTTTGCAAAACTGTGTATCAATGGAGTATTAAAAGATGAATACAAAATTGTTGAAAGGAAGGGTTTGACACAAGTTTTAAGTTTTCCCATCATATTCAAGATAGAGTGGATCAGACTTGTATTGAGTAGACTTCATGATGGTAGTCTATGGTTAGAAGATGTCCCTGTCAAACTAACAAAAAGAATAATTCATAGGGTAATTGGATATTCTACCCTAGATCAACACAAGACCTTGAGAAGTGAATCCAAGGAGGTCATTGAAAAGAATATAGGTGCTCAGTAGAAAAAGAGAGGAATGACTATTCATACCATTCAGGATCCTCTAGTTGAGTTTTCTATTAGAGTTATTGCCCACAAATTCTACCAATCCAGTAGACTCAATAGTGTGCCATGTATAGCAGTAGATGTAGGTTACAAACTGGTGAAAAAGGATCATACTTATGATCTTGCTGAATTGCAACTATAGCAGATAAGTGAAAACCTAATAGCCATAAGAAGGACAAAGGGTGCTTAATGTAAATTTGGAGCAATTTTGGTTTGTATATTCTTTTATGTTCAGAATGAATTTCCTTCTTTTGGAAAAGAAACATGAAGGAGTGATAGGACTATCATATCCCAAATAAATGAGTATATAGAACAAATGGGAGAAAATTTTGATACTTTGATGAGAAGCTATTTTGAGGATTTCAAGAAATCCATGAAGCAAAGGGTGAGAATACCAGTTTGTTTAGTAGAAAAACATATTAATGATATATGTTTCTTAGTTGATATTGAATTTACCTACACTCAAGCTGCAATTCCAAGGGTGAGATGGCTAAGGCCATTTGGTTATGAAATCAATCTTGAAAAAGCATCTATAGCAATAACTGCATTATTGGCAGAAGAAATAGATAAGAGTGCCCCACATTTTGGCACTTATGATGTTGTAAGATCAAAAGTAAATATGGAATTCAAAATTGCCTCCACATTGAAAAAGAAAGATAAATTGATGAAGAAAATTAAGAAGCAATTTGGTGAAAGGGTAGAGGTTGAAGCTAAAGATGATGATGATGACAATGATGATGAAGAGGATGAACAAGAGTAAGTCCCAATGGAACTAACTCAAGGCATAGGCGAAGACAAGGAAGAAGGTGCTAAGGAAGAAGAAACCAAGCACCAACCTAGGTCGAGCCAAAGAAGAGAAAGGCAAAAGATCAGCCTCTAGCTCAGCCCAAACCAAAGAAAGCTGCCATGCCATCACCTCAAAAGCCAACAACAAGAGCTACAACAAGGGCCTCTACTCAAAAAGGTAAAGAAAAAGAAACAAAGAAGAAACCAATCAAGAAGACATAGGATGAGCCTAGGAAAGAAGAAGATATGTAGCTCAACCTGATACTGATGAAGAAGATCAATTTGAAAAGTTAAGCCATTCTTTAGTTGATATATTATGTAAAAAGATTAGAAATGGTGATTTAAGAAATATAAATAAAGTTGACTTCAATAAGTTCACTAAAGATGAACAAAATAGAATAGAAGAATCAGTTTATGAAATGATGGCATAGTTCAAGTACACTCCTCTTGAACTAGATGGACAATTTCCAGATGAACTGTCAAAAATTGTAGAAGATAGATGGCATTTTTGTTTAAGAATGGAAAAGGAGATGAGAGAAACAACCCTAGCGAGCATACTACCTGATTTGACTAAGGAGCAAATAGAAAAAGTAGTCAAAAGGCACAATGCTAGGTTTACACCTAAATATAGGGCATTCTTCATTCTCCAAAACAAAATGGAAGATATTTTACAAAGAACAACCAAATCATGGAAGAACTTGTACAAAAAGATTGAAGATTTTCTTGAAGAAGAATACAAGGAAGAAGCTTTTGCTCCACCAGAAGAAAGAAGAGAAAGGAGAGAAGAGAAGAAAGAAGTAGAGCAAGGTAGAGAAGAAAAGAAGGAAAAATAAAAGAAACAAGAAGATGAGAAGAAGGAAAAAGAAAAGAAAGAAACAGAGGAGGAGATAGAAAAGCAAACTAAAACGGCAACAGCTGAGGAAAAGCAACAACAAGATCAGAGTGTGCAAGACACACAATTTCCACCACCAAGCCCTCCTCATGTACCCATTACACCTGCAGAAACAATAACTATACAAGATGTTCTTGACACTTCTACTTAGAACATCAATCCATTAACTACAGAGGATCTCAAAAGAATCCTTAACTAATCTACACAACAAGCAAGATTATGTGTAGATCCAGTATTGATCAGTATGGATGAACTAAAAAGACTAGTAGAAAACACAATTAGAGATAAGGTGAAACCACAAGAACCACCTTCCAACATCTCTACAGTTACTGGTGGTCAACTTCAAATGCCAATAGTTGTTTCAATAGGCATAGTTGACACCACAGTTTAGAAGACAAGTGCAGCAACAAACAAAGAAATAGAACAAATAGGACAGACTATTACATCTGATCCTACAACACAAACATAAGGTACAATTCCTACAATTACAATAACTAATCAAGGTAGACAACAAGTGGAGAAAATAGAAGAAACCCCTAAAGAGTAGGAGGCAATACAAACATTGATAAATTTGCCTACCTTGGGGACTCCTACACAAAAGCCTTTACATATATCAGCACCAGGATCAAGCTCTACAAATATTGCAATGGTACTTCACTATGGAGACCTTGAACTAGATGAGGAGATAGTCATATTGAGTTATGACTCAAAAACAATAAACATTGATCAAATTAATAAGGTGCAAGAAGCACTAAATAGAAGAAAGAGGCAAGAGATACTCAAAAAGGAGTATCAACAAAAGAAAACAATGCATGAAATTAAAGATATATTTATGGATGCTTTCAACATTCAATCACTAGATGAGTCAAAGCATATCATGGAACAATTATCAGATATTGTTGAATAGGTGACAAATGCAGACTTAGAAACAAATGCAAAATTCATGGAATGGTCTGAAAGAAAATTTCAAGGAAAAGTTAATGAGAAAATATCCAGTGAAATAGAACTTTCTCAGATAGAATTGGCAAAGGTCATAGACAAAGTAAAAAAGGTACTTGAGAATATATTCTCATTATTCAAAAAGTTCTGTGACTTTTCATATTTCACACAAGAGACCAGCCAAAAGATAAGGAGCTTGGAAAGAAATTTGAATATTTCTAGCATGCAGCTACCTAAAGATCCAGCTCAAAGTGAGAAGCATTTTACTCAGATGCTTCACACTCAGAAAGAGATAGCTGTATTAACAATAGAAGAGGCCACCATCAAGGCCAAACTATTATAGCTCCAATCTTCTATAACCCCACATTTGGAAATCCTCCATAAAGAAAAAGTCTATGCTGAAACTGTTCTCAGGAAAGACCCTAATCTTTCTACTTTAGAAGGAATTATTCATCTTGTTGCAAAGACTTCTCTCCAACATAAATCATTGGAAATTGCTTTGCATAATTGGGATGTAGCTCTTAGGATGATTATGGAGGTAAATAGCACATTTTTGGAAAAATATGGTCTTAACCTTTAAAACCCTCTGACATAAGTGTCAAAAAGGGGGAGATAATAAAAAAGGGGGATACAAGATAATGGGGGAGATAAGACAACAAAGGTAGAGCATGATATACAACATCAAATTTTGGTTACCAAGATAGCACTAATAATGGCACAATCAACTCAGGGGGAGTTACAATACTTTTGAGGTATATATAATGTACATTACAAATTTTGATTAAGGTTTTAAAAACCTCTGTATATACCAAGTAGATTAGTACATGTACTCATAAGGGTAGTTAAGTGTTTTTGTCACTCATGTCAAAAGGGGGAGATTGTTAACCTCAAAATGGTTTTTGACAATTGAGTGCCAACACACTTAATCACTTTCTACATTGGAGTCGAGTACACCATGTATGTTGAGCCACAACATGAGCCAAGTTAGGGAAGCCTTCAGATGCCGAGTGATCTTCAGGTGCCGAGCAACCTTCAGGTGCCGAGTGAAGATCAAGTGCTGAGCATGATACATGTGCCGAGTGACATTTGAGTGCTGAGTCAGAGATGATGTCGAGCAATATAGAAATACAACAAGTGTCGAGTAAGCCAGTTTAATATAAGTGCCAAGTAACAGAGATCAGTAAGTGCTGAACAACACAGAATGCACATATGAGTTTATAACATTACAAATTTAAATGTAAATCATTTTTATGGCCGACATATGATGAATCTCGAAGGATTAAAAGATAAGATTGAATCTTTTGTTTTTCCCATGCAATCAACATGTAGCCAATAAGAAAAATGGAGAAGGCATACAACCAATTGTAAATGTGCAAGGAATAAGTGAGAAATAGAGATTCAATACGGATCATAGATCCATACCTAACCCTAAGTCTTTGAATATATATATATATATATAAGAAAGATGAAATCACATTGAACCCTATGGTAGATGGACGAGGGTGTGCAAGGAAAAATAATTCTCAGAGTCAAGAGTATCATATCACAGAGGATCAAGATTAGAAAAAGTAAATCAAGTGCCTATATTCAGCAATCGAAGGATTGTAAGATATCAAGTTTATTATACCTAATACTCTCCAACAATTGTATTAGAAAGAAAATCCTATGGTAATAGATTAGCTTAGTAGCTATTTTGTAAATCCTATAAATAGGTGATGAAATCCTTTAGGAGGGTAACACTTCTTGCAAAGTGTTTGAAATCCTTTAACTAGGTCACTATTGATATAGTGTAAAGCCTTTAACAGGGCATACCATCAGAAGTGGTTAAACCTTATTACTGCAGTAATTTTTGTGGGTATCATCCCCACCCCAGTTTTACCTTCTTATTCCTAGAGGGTTTCTAGGTTACCAAAATCTCAAGTGTTATGTGGTGATGCTTATGTGTTTTTTTTTTTTTTTCCATAATTGTTTGATACGATTACATGTATGCAATCTACTTTCAATTAAGAAAAAGTTTTAATGGTCAAAGCACAGTACTTTTGATTTACCCCCCACCCACCCCCCCCCCCCCCCCCCCCCCGCCCCCTCCGCCCCCCCCCCCCCCGGCCCCCCCACCCACCCCAAATATAAATAAAGTTGACTTCAATAAGTTCACTAAAGATGAACAAAATAGAATAGAAGAATCAGTTTATGAAATGATGGCATAGTTCAAGTACACTCCTCTTGAACTAGATGGACAATTTCCAGATGAACTGTCAAAAATTGTAGAAGATAGATGGCATTTTTGTTTAAGAATGGAAAAGGAGATGAGAGAAACAACCCTAGCGAGCATACTACCTGATTTGACTAAGGAGCAAATAGAAAAAGTAGTCAAAAGGCACAATGCTAGGTTTACACCTAAATATAGGGCATTCTTCATTCTCCAAAACAAAATGGAAGATATTTTACAAAGAACAACCAAATCATGGAAGAACTTGTACAAAAAGATTGAAGATTTTCTTGAAGAAGAATACAAGGAAGAAGCTTTTGCTCCACCAGAAGAAAGAAGAGAAAGGAGAGAAGAGAAGAAAGAAGTAGAGCAAGGTAGAGAAGAAAAGAAGGAAAAATAAAAGAAACAAGAAGATGAGAAGAAGGAAAAAGAAAAGAAAGAAACAGAGGAGGAGATAGAAAAGCAAACTAAAACGGCAACAGCTGAGGAAAAGCAACAACAAGATCAGAGTGTGCAAGACACACAATTTCCACCACCAAGCCCTCCTCATGTACCCATTACACCTGCAGAAACAATAACTATACAAGATGTTCTTGACACTTCTACTTAGAACATCAATCCATTAACTACAGAGGATCTCAAAAGAATCCTTAACTAATCTACACAACAAGCAAGATTATGTGTAGATCCAGTATTGATCAGTATGGATGAACTAAAAAGACTAGTAGAAAACACAATTAGAGATAAGGTGAAACCACAAGAACCACCTTCCAACATCTCTACAGTTACTGGTGGTCAACTTCAAATGCCAATAGTTGTTTCAATAGGCATAGTTGACACCACAGTTTAGAAGACAAGTGCAGCAACAAACAAAGAAATAGAACAAATAGGACAGACTATTACATTTGATCCTACAACACAAACATAAGGTACAATTCCTACAATTACAATAACTAATCAAGGTAGACAACAAGTGGAGAAAATAGAAGAAACCCCTAAAGAGTAGGAGGCAATACAAACATTGATAAATTTGCCTACCTTGGGGACTCCTACACAAAAGCCTTTACATATATCAGCACCAGGATCAAGCTCTACAAATATTGCAATGGTACTTCACTATGGAGACCTTGAACTAGATGAGGAGATAGTCATATTGAGTTATGACTCAAAAACAATAAACATTGATCAAATTAATAAGGTGCAAGAAGCACTAAATAGAAGAAAGAGGCAAGAGATACTCAAAAAGGAGTATCAACAAAAGCAAACAATGCATGAAATTAAAGATATATTTATGGATGCTTTCAACATTCAATCACTAGATGAGTCAAAGCATATCATGGAACAATTATCAGATATTGTTGAATAGGTGACAAATGCAGACTTAGAAACAAATGCAAAATTCATGGAATGGTCTGAAAGAAAATTTCAAGGAAAAGTTAATGAGAAAATATCCAGTGAAATAGAACTTTCTCAGATAGAATTGGCAAAGGTCATAGACAAAGTAAAAATGGTACTTGAGAATATATTCTCATTATTCAAAAAGTTCTGTGACTTTTCATATTTCACACAAGAGACCAGCCAAAAGATAAGGAGCTTGGAAAGAAATTTGAATATTTCTAGCATGCAGCTACCTAAAGATCCAGCTGAAAGTGAGAAGCATTTTACTTAGATGCTTCACACTCAGAAAGAGATAGCTGTATTAACAATAGAAGAGGCCACCATCAAGGCCAAACTATTATAGCTCCAATCTTCTATAACCCCACATTTGGAAATCCTCCATAAAGAAAAAGTCTATGCTGAAACTGTTCTCAGGAAAGACCCTAATCTTTCTACTTTAGAAGGAATTATTCATCTTGTTGCAAAGACTTCTCTCCAACATAAATCATTGGAAATTGCTTTGCATAATTGGGATGTAGCTCTTAGGATGATTATGGAGGTAAATAGCACATTTTTGGAAAAATATGGTCTTAACCTTTAAAACCCTCTGACATAAGTGTCAAAAAGAGGGAGATAATAAAAAAGGGGGATACAAGATAATGGGGGAGATAAGACAACAAAGGTAGAGCATGATATACAACATCAAATTTTGGTTACCAAGATAGCACTAATAATGGCACAATCAACTCAGGGGGAGTTACAATACTTTTGAGGTATATATAATGTACATTACAAATTTTGATTAAGGTTTTAAAAACCTCTGTATATACCAAGTAGATTAGTACATGTACTCATAAGGGTAGTTAAGTGTTTTTGTCACTCATGTCAAAAGGGGGAGATTGTTAACCTCAAAATGGTTTTTGACAATTGAGTGCCAACACACTTAATCACTTTCTACATTGGAGTCGAGTACACCATGTATGTTGAGCCACAACATGAGCCAAGTTAGGGAAGCCTTCAGATGCCGAGTGATCTTCAGGTGCCGAGCAACCTTCAGGTGCCGAGTGAAGATCAAGTGCTGAGCATGATACATGTGCCGAGTGACATTTGAGTGCTGAGTCAGAGATGATGTCGAGCAATATAGAAATACAACAAGTGTCGAGTAAGCCAGTTTAATATAAGTGCCAAGTAACAGAGATCAGTAAGTGCTGAACAACACAGAATGCACATATGAGTTTATAACATTACAAATTTAAATGTAAATCATTTTTATGGCCGACATATGATGAATCTCGAAGGATTAAAAGATAAGATTGAATCTTTTGTTTTTCCCATGCAATCAACATGTAGCCAATAAGAAAAATGGAGAAGGCATACAACCAATTGTAAATGTGCAAGGAATAAGTGAGAAATAGAGATTCAATACGGATCATAGATCCATACCTAACCCTAAGTCTTTGAATATATATATATATATATAAGAAAGATGAAATCACATTGAACCCTATGGTAGATGGACGAGGGTGTGCAAGGAAAAATAATTCTCAGAGTCAAGAGTATCATATCACAGAGGATCAAGATTAGAAAAAGTAAATCAAGTGCCTATATTCAGCAATCGAAGGATTGTAAGATATCAAGTTTATTATACCTAATACTCTCCAACAATTGTATTAGAAAGAAAATCCTATGGTAATAGATTAGCTTAGTAGCTATTTTGTAAATCCTATAAATAGGTGATGAAATCCTTTAGGAGGGTAACACTTCTTGCAAAGTGTTTGAAATCCTTTAACTAGGTCACTATTGATATAGTGTAAAGCCTTTAACAGGGCATACCATCAGAAGTGGTTAAACCTTATTACTGCAGTAATTTTTGTGGGTATCATCCCCACCCCAGTTTTACCTTCTTATTCCTAGAGGGTTTCTAGGTTACCAAAATCTCAAGTGTTATGTGGTGATGCTTATGTGTTTTTTTTTTTTTTTCCATAATTGTTTGATACGATTACATGTATGCAATCTACTTTCAATTAAGAAAAAGTTTTAATGGTCAAAGCACAGTACTTTTGATTTACCCCCCACCCACCCCCCCCCCCCCCCCCCCGCCCCCTCCGCCCCCCCCCCCCGGCCCCCCCACCCACCCCCCCCCCCCCCCTCAAAAGCATTACTCCTATTTGAATATTCCAACAATTGGTATCAGAGCAACAAGGTTCTCACAAGAAGAAGTTTAACAACTTGGAGAAAAAGATCTAAAGATGGAAGTCTTCAAACTTGGGAAGATTATTGATATATGCACATAAGTTACACATATAAGTTAGGTTGTATATGCATGATAGAGTATTTATTCCACTTATGTGAAAGGGGGAGATTGTTGATCTTATTTTGGTTTTGACAAGGTAGTGACACAACACTTAAGTCACTACTTATTAGAACTCTTTATGTGCCAAGTAATAAATGTAGTTAGTACTAAGCACTAGTATGTGCCAAGTCACTCAAGTGCTGAGAAAGACATATATGATGAGTGATTCATATCCTGAGTAAAATAGAGGATGCTAAGTTCTAGCATTGAAGATGTAGTGAATGATGAGCATCAGAGCTTACATATGTTGAGTAAATAGTTTTGGATATAGTTACTTGTAATGGCACAAACTCCTATGTAAACCATTTTTGGGCTAACTTAGGGATTTTTTAATGATTTTAGAAGATATATATGAAGGTATATTGAGAATCCCTATGTAGTATAGGCAACCAATTAGATTAAGGGATGTTCTAAGTGGAAAAATGGCTAAATCATAATCATTGATTCCTACCTAACCCTAGCTTACCCAAGTCTTCTTAAGGAAGGCAAACCCTAAATAATATGTGTGTGAAGATGAGAAGAGAAGGGTGAATGCTAAGTGTAGAGAGAGCATTCATAATGACTAAGGATGTTGTGAGAGAGATACAAATTATAGAATTAGTTAGAGAGAACATGATAGAGTAGTTAAAGGACATAAGAGATACATCTAATCAAGAGGATCAAGTACACATCAAGAAAGAGGAGATCTAATATCTAGCAGATAGGTACCAATCAAAGGATCAATGTTGAAACATTTTAACAAGTGAATCAATGAAAATCTATTAATAGAGTAGCCTTAAAAAGTTTCAAGTTCTAATAGACTTTTGTGTAAATCTCTAGACCAAAATGCTTGTTTTATTGCAAGTTTAAGTCCTCTAACAAGGAACACTTCTAGTAGGGTGTTTAAATCCTTTAACAAGGTGAGACTTAATAGTATTTGTAAGCCTTTAATAAGGCATCATAGTTTATGGTCAAAATTTTGTAACCTTCATCGGCTACAATTTACAGTTGTAATAATAAAGATTTGTGGGTGTCATCCCCACTCTAGTTTTACTTTTTCATTGGAGGATTTTTGGGTAACAAACTTATTGTGTCATGTTTTATTTGTTTTATGCTATGGATGAACATGTGTAGCTAGCTATTTCAATTTACATGATAAATTGTGAGATTGATGTATGATGAATATTTTTATAGTTAAAGTTTTGAAGTGCTGGTTCACCCCCCCTCTCAAAGTTTACATTCCCAATATTAATTCCAACAAAGGATTCATATCAAGTCACTCTGATAGATATCTCAATCAAATATCTAGGGGCTTATCAAGTTCATCAAGACCCATATCAAGTCAATTATCCTAATCAACTTCTTGATAGTAATTAGGTTCATTAGGAACCATATCAATCTGATTATTCATTCTAAATCAAACTTGTCACAATGATCAATTTTATTAAACCCATATCAAATTGGTTATTTGTCATTGTCATAGGAAAAATGTTCATTTTCATCATAATCCACATTGAATAGAATATTTTGATATCTTATTAATTGATCCTCATCCCATCAAGATTAGAGTCAATTTATATCTATTTGGTTGATCTTTGTTTGATCAACTTTCGAGTTGTTTTATCTTTTCATCAATTGGTCTATGTTTAATCAAGTTCAGAGTCCATTTCTTTTCATAAGTTATCTTGCATTTCATAATCAAAACTTCTTTGAATCAATATGCCACTCACACATCACTTCAAAGAGTGGAAAATTCAATCATCAAAAATTGGTCCTCTAAAATAGATATTGTAAATCTTGATTATCAACAAAATCAAAACCCTAAAAAAAGGCACATTAATTTCTATCAATTCGACTAATTTTAATTATCAAATTTGCAATTATCTTCAAACATTAACTTATTTCTAAATTTCAACATTAATTGGTAATTAAATTATCTTAAATTAATTAATATAATTTAACATCCTAACACATTAATTAAATTAAACCCATTTATCAATTACAAATAAAAAAAATATTAAATTGAAATAAATCTCTAAAAATATCAATTATTGAATTAAATATTCAAAATTTAAGAAAATTAATTAAAATGAGATAAATAATTTAATTATCCTATTAAAATTGCTAAAAACAAGTAAGATCCAATTTTGAGGAAAAAGTTAAGTTTGCATAAAATTAGTAATCAGAAAAAGAAAATAAAACAACTAAAAATTTATTCAAAAATCATGTGGATAGTTAACTCAAATTATGCACAATCAGGAATAAAGGGATTGAACTATTACCTATGCTACAAAAATTAGAAGTATTAGTTAACTCCCTTGTCTTATAAAATCTCTCAAAAAATAAAGTAAATTGCACTTCCACCTCCCAAAGCATCTGATCAACATGAGATGCGTGATTTGTAACTCAACTTCAACTCATCTTTGGATCAATCTCAATTGTTCATCTAAAGTGATCTCAACCACCAGTTTATCAAGGATTTCTATAAAAGAAGGCCTTTTATCTCTCATTTCTTATGTAAAATTGAAGAGTAAGAAGATTCTATTAAAATTGCTCTAGTGATGTTGTGTGTCATATTTGACAAAAGTTAATTACTAATTATTATTTATTGGATCTTTATTAGATTATCTTGCATATAAGATCATTGTCATTCATATAGATTAATTTTATCTTATTATTACATAGAAAATAAAAAAAATAGATTATTTTTCATCCATATTAAATCCTTCATTCTAGTGTCGTCTATAGTCACAGATAGCTTTATAATCTGAGAACATTCATACTCACAATAGATCAGAGTTAATGGATTGATTTATTGGATTTTTTATTGTTATTTATTTGATTCTCTTATCTAACTAAATTGACATCTAATAATTTATTGAAGTGTGACATTACAACTGCAGGACCATATTTTACACACAAACCAACCAATATCTTAATACATGTGAACATACTTATATCATATTCAAATCTTATGTTATCCATATCCAAAATTGTGGCCAATAATATTGATTTTTCTAAGCTCACTAATCTAAGAAAAATGTACCTATTCATTGTTTCTTGTATCATACATAGGAAAATTTTATTTTTAAAATTTGATCATAACAAAATATAATGTTAGGCGATCATACAACATATCGTGGTTGGCATCAATGAAAATACATATGACCTTGATTGTGATCACTTTCCAACAACCATCTTAGTCTAATATGATTCCTTTAAATGGTTCTCAACACTTAATAGTGCTTAAAGACAACAAGGGAATCCTAACACCATTATCTAATTTGGAAAATTCTAACTGATAATACTTCCATCTAAGGACATTAAACTATCCACTAAACACTACTAATTTAATTTTTCACAATACAATGAGTATTCTAAAGAAATCACAAAATCATCTAACTTGATCAGAGGACCACCTTTGCTACATACAATTTATCAATTATACAAATCCTTAAAAGTCTCATTGGGTAAATGGGCACAAATGAAAAATCACATTAATAAAATGAAGTTGGTAGGGTTTTCTAGCCCATTCAAAGGGATGTATTAATATTAAAGGGTAGATGATAACATTTTATTAGAAGTCCACATCTCTTAGGCAATTCAAATTACAAGTATTTTAATAAAAAAACAACCAAAACACCACCACAAGACTCAAACTCTTTCACAAGATGCAGAAAGATAGTACAAATATAGTTATAATTCCCTTAAGGGCCCATTTGGCCCATGGACGATGACAAGAATTAACTTTTTCATAATTTGGATTTGTAAATTTTTGCGTTTGTTTCAACAGTGGAAAAATAGAATTAGAATACCAAGAATTTACATGTAAAAATGTGTCTTCCCACTCATCTTCCAAGTGAAACAAATATTCAAGTAAAATTTCAAAAATAGAAATGAAGATTTGCAAAACCTTAGTTTAGCTAAATCAAGATTTCTACAATTCCACAAACCAAACAAACCCTTAATGAAGTCCTTATAACATGATTAAATTTCACTTAATGGGTATTTGATGATTAAATTACACTATCTCAAATACTCTTGGACCCCTTTTCTTTATTAGAACAAAAACTAATTGTAATAGATCACTCATTTTTATAAATAATAGAGAATAAATAAAATTGAAACCAATACTAACATTGGCATGTATATAAGATAAAAATCCAACATATACATTGACCTAAACTTGCCACTCTGCAACTTGCCACACAACATTGAATTTGAATTTTGAAACTGTGGTGGGCATTGAGCCCCCTGGATTCACCTACATGCCTAGACCTACAAATGGTGCTTGCATTATGCTGGGACTTGGAGGACACGAGGGATGGTTGTGGGTCCAAGGGGGATGTTGGGATGTGTTCTACTGATACTCTTATCTTGGGCAGTGGTGGGCCCTGCTAGTTGTCCTCTGGAGGGTGGTTAGAAGATGGCTGATGGGACCATGATGGGTTGGAAGAATGTGCTTGTGGGATCTTCAGTGACTAATGTCCCTTTAGAGGATCCCAAGATTGCCTATGATTTAGATG
The DNA here is from genome assembly GCA_028749045.1 of Cupressus sempervirens. Taxonomy (NCBI): domain Eukaryota; kingdom Viridiplantae; phylum Streptophyta; class Pinopsida; order Cupressales; family Cupressaceae; genus Cupressus; species Cupressus sempervirens. Next base: position 616,660,947 of record CM053786.1, on the reverse strand, counting down.
GTCCGGTGATTTCCTTCCCTGATAGTTTGGTAAACAGTGTGACCTCTAGCCTCAAACTTTGTGTTGTTGGCAGATTCCTTACTTTTAGACCCACAATCGAGATGGTTCATAAATGGGTGAGTCAAAAATGGAAAGTTAGAGGTAGTGTGGGTGTTTTTGCAATACCTAGTGGCCTCATTTGTTTCAAATTTACATCAGAGGAAGATATCAATCTTATTCTTTTAGGTGTGTGGTATTATGGGAAACATTGTCTTGCCTTGACTAAGTGGCATTCAAGTTTTGATACTAGTGTAGAGTTAAATAAATTAGCCCCAATATGGGTTAGATTACCTATACTACCCCTTGAATTTTGGGATGAAAAGATCATAAGATGGATGGGGAATTCTTTTGGACATTATCACTGTGGACAAGGTAACTATGCAAAAATCATGTTTGGTTTATGCCAAGTTCTATGTGAATGTAGCCTTAAATCAAGTACTCCCAATTATTTTTACACTTAAGACCAAATGGGAGAGAAGGTCTAGCCAATTGAATATGAGAATGCGAGCTTTTTCTACCAGAAATGTGGCCAATTTGGACATCTTATTATGGACTGCAAGACCCAAATGAAAAAGGACAAACAAAAGGAGGGTACTCAAGGGATTGTTATGGAAACTATGGGGGAACCTTTAGAGGCCCCAAGATAGGAGGTGGAGACCTCTAATATACAAACTATCGAGGTTCACCCCATTATTTCCACCTCAGGCAAAGAGCATAATGCTCTTGGGGTTGGGAAAGCTTTGGAGGACAAGAAGAAATTGGAGGAATATCCCTATAAAAAGGAATTAGAGGAACAATTGAGTTCACCCATGGGGGACTTAAGGAAGGAGAGTTGTTGGAGGAAGGTGAAATAGAGGTTTTCCACCCTCTTCCTAGCTCCCCAAAAAATCTGGGAGGTAATAGCCTCCAAGATCTTATGGCTACAGAATGTGATACTCAAGTAAGAGTTTCTGCCCCCTTAAATATGGTTGAAGTCTCCCCAACAAAGATTGAAACTAAAGTTATGGCAAGCATTGATAAGGTTAATAAGGAGAATAGCCCTACCTCACCACAAGAGGGGGATATTAGGGAATGGGAGGTTCAAAAAAAAAAGGAGGGGGGGTAAAAATCTAGATGTGGGTGCTTGTAGGACTGCTGGAAGGCCATCTAGTAGAGAAACTTGGACAAAACAAGTAGTAAGGGATGTGGCTAGTGGTAAGAAACTTACACTGGAGACCATCACTAGAGGTAAGAAATGAAATTCCTCTCTTGGAATTTAAGGGGGCTAAATAACCCCCAAAAGCAATATGCTCTGAAACAATGTATTTTTCAGGAAAAAAGTAGACTATGTTCTAATACAAGAAACTAAAATGTCTAGTGCTAATTTTGATAAAATTGTTAGTCATGTTTGGCCTGGTTTTATGTACATGTATATGGAGGTTGATGGAGCATCGAGGGTATTGCTACTATGTGGAACCCGAACTCTATGATGGGAGTTGAGGTTTGGAAGGATAGAAATTTCATAATAACTGATTTGCAATCTAGTATTCAATGTTGGGGGTTGATCAATGCCTATGCTTCTAATAACAAGCTAGGGAGGAAGGGAACATATTATAAATTGGCTAGGATTATAGAAACAATGAAGGATAAGAAATTGATGTGTATGGGAGACTTTAATACTCCTCTGTACCACTTAGAGAAATTGGGTGGTAACAGGGACTGCCCTAAAAGCTTGCGAGATCTTAATGATTTTATGACCTGAATGGAATTTATTGATGTGGAACTAAGAGGGAACCCATATACTTGGACTAATAATAGAAAGGGGAAGGACCTTATCTAGGTTAGACTGGACATGTTATTGGTGACAAGGAAGTAGAATCAACTTGGTAATTCCCATATGGAGAACCTTACTAGAACTACTTCAAATCATTCCCCCTTAATCTTTCAGTGGGAGGATGGTTTTAAAAGAGGGACAAAACCTTTTAGATATGAAATAATGTGGTAGTCTCACCTAAAATTCAAAGAGAGAGTCCAAGAATGGTGGAATATTAGGATAGAAGGTACTATAGTGTACGGACTAACCCAAAAATAGAATAATATAAGGAGAAATGTTAAGGGTTGGGCTAAGGACTCATTTGGCAATTTGTTTAAAATCAAAGGTGAGGTGGAGGAAAAAATTAAAAAACTCCAAGGGGAAATTACTAAAGGTATCAACCTAGAAAGTGCAACTTAGGAGGAAGATATATATATATATATATATATATATATATAAGTGGAAGTATATTCTCTTGAGGGAGGAAATTTTCAAGAAACAAAGATCAAGAGTAGAATGGCTCATGGAGGGGGACAAAAACACTACTTTCTTTTACAAGTTTACCTCTAACCATAAAAGAAGAAATAAAATCAATAGGCTAGATGGTGAAGGGGCAAGGATTTATAAGGTTCAAGAAGAAATGGGAAGACATTCGGTGGAATAATTTTGCAAGGCTTATGTTAAGGAAAATAAAGTTAGAAATCTGGTGATTAGAAGAAGCTTGATTAATATGATACCACAGGTGCTGAGTATGGAGGAAAAAAATCACATTCTTGGAAACATCACAGAGGAGGAGGTGAAATGTGCTATGTTTTCTACAATATCTTATAAAGTTCCAGGTCCAGATGGGTTCCCCCCTGCATTTTTCTAGCATTTCTGGGAGGTAGTTAAACCTAAACTAGTTTGGGCTACTAGGGATTTTTTCAAAATTGGGAAGATGCTAAGGAGGATTAATAAGACTTTTATTGCTCTAGTTCCTAAAATTCCCACATCTCTAAGCCTATCAAATTTTAGGCCTATAAGTTTATGTAATACTGTTTATAAGATATTTGCTAAAGTCTTGGTTGATAGAATAAAACCTTTCTTGGAAAAAATAATTGGTAGTCCACAGAAAGGATTTGTCGTAGGGTGACAAATTCTAGATGTAGTGATAACTACACATGAGGTTATTCACTTAATGGAGAAAAAAAAATGGCTGGGTATGGCCTTCAAATTAGATATCTCCAAGGCCTATGATAAGGTCAATTGGGATTCTCTCTATGATGTGCTTGAAAGTGTGGGGTTCAATAATAGGGTTATAAATCTAATCAAGATGATGGTAGGCTCAGTTCATTATTCTATTGTCCTAAATGGTTCTCCTTGGGGAAATTTTGGAGCAAAGAAAGGTCTAAGACAAGGTGACCCACTTTCTCCTTACCTTTTCATCATGGTTGTGGAACTCTTAGGAAGGTCCTTCTCTAAACTAGTGAATACTAGTTGTGTCAAAGGGGTTAAGCCTGCTACTACTGCTGAAATTGAAGTTCTACAACAATTTGTAGATGACACATTCCTATATGGAAAATCCTTGATTATGGAGGCTAAATCTTGGAAGACTATCTTGCACAATTATGAAGAAAGCTTAGGGAAACAAGTGAACTAACATAAGAGTACGATTTATTTCTTTAATACTAATGCCCCATTACAAAGGAGGATAAGGAGCATTTTCGGTTGTTAGTCTACAAACCTCCTAGATACTTATCTTGGATTACCATTAACTACTAAGGAAGTGACTAATGAATTCTGGAATATGATAGTGGATAGAATTTAGAAGAAACTAGTAGGTTGGAAAGGGAAGATCTTAAGCGATGCTGGAAAATTGTAATTGCTCTCGACAACTCTCTAGGGAATTACCATTTACTTCCTATCCCTTTTCAAAATTAACCAAAATATGGCAAAAATAATTTGGAAAGTACAAAGGAATATCCTCTAGTCAGGTACAAAAGAGAAAAATAAACTGAGTCTAGCCAATTAGGAAGAGGTGTACAAGCCAAAGGAAAAGGAGGGTTGGGAGTAAGAAGACTTCATGACCTTAACAAGGCTCTTCTTACAAAGATTGGCTGGAGATTGGGAAAAGACAACACTAGTTAGGGTAATATAATGAAAGCTAAATATCTATCAAATTCCCCCTTCAATTGGAGCCTATTCAATAATCACCTCCTAGGAGGCTCTTAAATCTGGATGAATATTGTTAGGAGTAGAGGATTATTGAGATAAGGGGCATGGTGGATAGTGGGGAATGGTCATAACATCAGATTTTGGGAAGACAATTGATTGGGAGGAAAATTGCTAGTCTTCAATAGATTCAAAAGATTAATGGAGTTACTTAAAGAAGACATGGGAAGGAAAGTAGCAGACTATATTGATTAGGAGAGGAAGTGGAAGAAACTCTCTAAAGATACTTACTCTTAGCAGGATATTCAGCTACTAAACGAGTTGGAGGGGCTATTAAAAGCACAGAGACCCCCAATTCTATTCTAGGAGGACACTAAAGTCTGGGAATTAACTTCAAGTGGTAGCTTCATAGTCAAATGATCTTACAAACACCTTTTTAGCATGGACCCCTATTCACCATGGTGGAGTAAGGTTTGGATTTGTAATCTTCTTCCTAAAATCAACTTTCTTTGGTGGACGATTCAGCATGGAAATTTTTTAACCTTAGACAATCTAAAAAGAAGGGGATTTTATATAGTAAACCATTGTTATCTTTGCAAGGAAAAGGAAGAGAGCATTCTCATATTTTCCTTGAATGCTAGTATACTATATGGATATGTTCTAGGGTTTGGGAGAGATTTGGTCTAGGCTAGGTTATGAAAGACAATCTGGGTCAATTTATGGCAAATTGGTGTTGTCCATTCTATCACCTAAGATTGATCTTCCTATGGAAAATTGTACCACCACATATTTGCTGGCATATATGGAAAGAAAGAAATAAAAAAAATTTTAGGGAGGAGGAAAAACTGATAGAGGCAATTTTGAAATAATGGAGAAATTACTAAAGGAAAATATAAGGGTTGCTAAATGTAAAAAGCCAAAGGAAGAACCAAGTAGGCAAGAAGGAAAAATTGCAGAAAAATAGGGTTGTCATGAGGATTTTTACCTTTTTGACAACTCAAAAATGTTGAGAAGACAACAAACAAGATGGAAACCACCTACCCTTACACAATTTAAACTAAATTTTGATGGTACTACTATAGGAGGTATTGGAGTGACGGGTGGAATGCTACAAGATAGGAATGGTGATGCACCATTAGTCTATGCTGGCAAGGTGGGAAATGGAAGTAATAATCTAGCTAAGGCAATGACTTTGTTTTGGGGGCTATAGTTGATAAGTGAAATGCAACTAAAGAAAATAACAATAAAAGGGGACTCCAAATTAATCATTGACCTAGTTGATGGGGTGTCCCAACCAGGATGGAATATCTTGACTATCATTATGGATATCAAGCATATTTTAGATGGGATGGAAAGAGTCACCTGTAGCACATCTATAGGGAAGGAAATAAGGTGGCTGATGCGATGGATGCTATGGGACTTAAATCTATGGTAGTCATGTGCTAGAGGAATATGGAGAATCTTAATGAAGAAATTAAGTCCTTACTAAGCAAGGAAAGAGGAGGGAGTATCATTTAATAATGTCTATAAAATTTAATGTGGGGCCAAATTTGGCAAGTGTGAGTCAAAGTGTGCTAAATTTAAGAAAGGTTTTAGGAAAATGAGGAGATGTAGCAATACAAATAGAAATATGAGTGAATGCAGATTAAGAGGAATGTCACTTCATCATTATTGTAACCCATTGCAGAATTCAAATTTCTCCCTAATTAAAAGTATGAATGATATCATTTATTAGATTGTTAGAGATTTTTAGTGTGTTGAAATTATGATACAATACAATCATGAATCCCATAATGAATTCTTATGGGATTTTGAAACTTATCAAACACGAGACTGTAAAACCTTTTTGCTGATTTTTGAAAGACTCAGGGTTGATAGTAGGTGCAATGCTTTTGCAGACAAGGAGGTTTATATGCGCATCACTAAAGCGGGGGAAAGGGAAATTGGTGGGATAGATATGGGTGGGGATTTGAATAGGCTGGAGGCCATGAAAATGGAGAACTTCAAAGATAGGATGGCCACCTAGTTTCTATTGAAGGAGGGGGGCTTTCTGCCCTACATGCAGTCGATGGCAGGGTATGGCAAGAATTGTGCCCTCTAGCTTGTCAATGGGTGGAAAAAATGTAAGGTCACCATTAATGGTATCAATTTTCAAGTGAATGAGGAAGTAACTACCATGGTTACTGGTCTATCAATGAGAGGGAAAAAATGGATAAAGGTCACTAAAACTGTGGATGAGGCTAGTATGAATAGTTTTTTATGAATAGTGAGGAACTTGTGTACTATAGAGGAGGATTTAAAAGGGACAAGCTATCAGATCCTTGAGATGATGTGTGCTTGGTTCTTATGAAATATCTAATGTTGGAGGGTAGGTTCAGTGTTTGCTACTACTATCATTTCCCTTTGTTAAATCATTTTAAGATTAGAGATTTTATTTCTATCCCATTTTTTTTGCTACATTCTCTTGAAGATATGGTTAGTGATGTTAGGGAGAAGAGAAATAAAGGGAAAACCTTTACCATTATCTACCAAGGCCTTATCTTTCACCTATAGAAATTCCACCTTGCCCTTTCCACCCTAGGGTGGTGGTGGATGAGAACTAGCACCACCATTAGAATTCATCCCCAAGCACTAGTACTAGAACTAAAATTCATATGCTGCAACCCTCCCTTATCCAAGAAAATAAGAAAAAACTTGATATGAATGGGAAACAAAATGATAGTAAAAGAGTTAAAATGGAAAAACCTATGGATGTGGAAGAGGAGAATTTGGAGGACGAGGCTGAGGGAAAGACTAGGAGAAGGTTTGGGAGAATTTCTCAATCCTAGGCAAGGCACTAAAAAAAATCTAACAGATTCAGGGTTGAGGAGGTTGAAGAAGAGAGCGCAAAAAATAATGAAGAAGAAAGGGAGGAGGAGGATTCCAAAGGAGAAGAAGAAAAGGAGGAGGTAGAAAAAAGTGTAAAATGGGCAGACATTTCTGTTGATAATGCCCAATTGTATGCTGATAATACTCAAGTGTCACTTGGCAATGCTATAACCATGGAGACTACCCATGTTTTCGTCAGCTTCACCCTATAGCCCATTACCTTTTATGAGGATAGTAGCAAAGTGGACACTTCCCCCATTACTATTTCCTCCCTAGCCAAAGAAAAATCTAAGGTTTTTACTAACCCAAGGGTTTTGCAAGATGATAACCAGGTGCAGAATGCTAAAGAGGAAGATAAAAAGGTGGAAGTAGATAATAAGGAGGAGACTAAGGAGAAATTGGAGGTGTATGCCAAATTGGAAAAGAGGGTTAAAATCTTAGAAGAAGGGTTCCTCCCCTTCTCTAAATTTTCCCTAAAGGTCACCCACATTGCTGTCACCACCATACAACTAGTGGCACATGAGAAGGAAGATACTAAAATGTATATGGAGGATCATAAGGTCCTCTTTAAATTCCTGGCTGATGATTCAGCTCAGATTTTTCTGGTTGTAAAGGGAACGAATAAAACTATGAATTAAGTTTTTTTAGTTTAATGAGGATTCTCAAATCCAAGTTTTATATGTTATTATACTATTTTTGATTTTGCTGGTATCCAGCTATTGCTCAGACTTGGGTTGGCATGGTTATGTCAATAGTTTTTATGATGAATTTTCATAGTATGATAGACATAATAGACTTCTTCTATAATTTAGATGGTTTTGTTCATAGTATTATGTTGGTTGGTAACATGCATAAGTATTACTGTGCTTAAGTAGAACTTTTGTATTTGGTTAACGTACTCTATTGGTCTCTATTGGTAATGTCCTAGTTACTAGCTTTTTGGTTGTAAGGGCCAACCCCCTTGTTTTTGGTCACTTTTTATTTCAAAAACATTGGCATGCATAAATTCTTTGACTTAGAAATTAATGTCCTACCCTAGGGCTATTAGGGGAACCTTCTAATCTAGGGCCTGAATTTGCTTTTCTATGAAAGGAAAATTCTACTTGTTTGGTACTTTTTTTTCTATCTATTACATCACCAATAAAAGACATTATACAATGTTGAAAAACAAATATTACATTTATTTTAAAATATACATGCAAAATCAAACCAAAATCTATCAGAATAAGGGGAAAAAAATAGTTTAGAAGAATCTTATTAAGCCGAGAGGCTTCTACAATGGAAGCAACTTTGGTTGTAAATAATTTGGCATTTGAAAAAAATTGACATTCATTTAAAAGTGTATGCTGAGTCCGCTTTAATATGTCTTTAAATTTCAATTTTAATAACCTATTGTATCTTTTGTGCAGCTAGAGCTATTCCTACATTTTGTGTAGCTAGATTTAACTAAAGAGACAACATAACTGAAGCAATGTTGTAAATGATCTTTTCTACTTTATAGTTGACTAATTGATTCATTTCAAAAAAAGAAGAAAACATGGGTTTTTGAGTGCATATTGCTCAAAGAATGCCGAAAGATTTTCCTTTTTCAACCTCATGCAATTCATGTAATCATTCTCAAATCTAAGAAGATAAAACATATGTAGTGTCGAGGATTTTTATTGTCCACAAGCTCATCTAGTGTCCAAATTTCTTTATCCCTTGTAAATTGAAAAAAATAGGGCACTAAAAATTGATCCACCCAGCCTTTATACACCACTCGATGCTCTGTGCTATGGTATCTGTCATTGCTTCATGCCTTAACACAATCACATCTTTTTCACTGTTCATGTTGATTTACAATTTTGATCTACAAATATGAAATTTAACTCAGTTTATTTCTCACCTTGAAGAAATCCCCCTAATTGACAATGAATGAATTTGAGATCAGCTTCACATTCTGCCATTCCCCTTCCTTGGATGAAATCTAGAGACTGCCATTATCATCCTGGTAAAGAATTGTGAAGCAACTAATATCTATATGAGCAAATAAAATCTCCTCCTCCATAAATTTGGAAATAGAAAAGTAGTGGTTTATTTGCATGTAAGCTGTGCATTTTTTAAAATGAAAGTGCTAGAATTTCTCTGCATCTAGGACCAAACTAGCTAGAATAACTTTATAGATCTTTCATGTAAGCTCTACCATAAGTAAAGAGTATTCTCCAAATGTCTCGTTGACATTTAATTCAAGAAACAATTTTTATTTATGAGCTAGGGTTTGAATTTCAAATGTATAAAGAAACAGAAACCCTCAAAATTTGACATACCTAAAATTTGTTGATTTCCCTCCTCTAGCCAAATCTTGTCAAAAAGTTCGTGAATCGAATCAGATTCTGTAAATTCAAGATAGTGAAGTCCTTTGCCTTAGGTGTTTGATGGTAGCTCATGATTGAATCACAAGTGATGGCTCTTTCTTTGGCTTCTTTCAACATAGAACATAAATGGTGGCTCTACAACTCCAATTTTTGGAGAAGATTTTTAGGTATTCCATGGTTTGTGATAGAGAAAATTGTATGCTGAGTCCGCTTTAATATATCATTAGATTTTGATTTTAATAACCTATTATATGTTTCATGCAACTAGATCTATTCCTACATTTTGTGCAGCTAGAGGTAACTAAAGAGACAACATAACTTAACCAATGTTATAACTAATCTTTTCTACTTTATAGTCGGCTAATTGATTCATTTCTAACAAGGAATAAAACATGGGTTCTTCAACCTGCAACATGTAAAGTGATGGTAATGCTCCATTTATATCCTTCATCCTCATCAATTCTAAAAATGGGAATTTTTTGCCTTCAATTTTATTTGGTAGCGATTATTTCATTCTAGACTTGATCACTTACATATGGACTAAAGCTAATGTTTCTTGTTTTTGGCCCACCTTTTTCTTTACAGAATTTTCATTTAATATCATTTGTTTTTTATTTCTCATAATTTTTTAAAAGATCTCCATATTGGACATTGTTGCAAGGTTTGAGAAGTACTAGATCATTTGATGAACACTCTACAACAAGTGTTGGGTTTTACTGATAAACTAGAGAAGCATCTTAATGCCTCAACCTGCACATATATTCGTGACATGAAATCCATTACATCAACTACTATGTTTTTTATTGTCAAGGTGCCTAATCTTACAATATCAAGGTATTGCTTCTACAAATTCATCATTTATTTCATAGCTTTCATGATTAAAGATTTAAAAATTCCATCTTACTAAAGCTTAATCTTTTGTTTATTGAAAAGTAGATTCAAAAGGATACAATAACCAAAGAGTGAAAGAGAGAGGAAGAGTAGGATGTCAAATTCATTCAAATGGAGTGCAAACTCAGTAGATTCAAATGGAAGCCATTCATGTTAGGATGGAGTGTTTTGCTATTACTATTCTAAAGCTCCTTCCTTAGATGAAAATACCCAAGATTATTGAAATTAAAATTGCATAAGAGTTACTAAATTGAATGATGTAAATTTTGCCTACTAATTTCAATCTATCATAGTTTGGTATTGTGCTTTGTTTCAAATATGTATCTACACTTATTTATCTAAACTAGTGTTTCATGTTTTACTATTTTTGTATTTATGTTTTTGGGGATTACATTTTTTGATGCTCAATTCATCTTTTTAGCTATTTTAATTTCTAAAGAGTGTAACATAAATGTTTTGTCATCATAAATTTTCTCAAAGCTTTCATCGTTTCCAAATATTTCTAGCTACTGACGAACTTACTATACATAATTTATTTATTTGTAGAATATTTCCTTTCTTTCCATTATAATCAAAGATTTGACAAATGGATATGATTTTTGATGAAAAATTATTACCTTAATTATTAGATTGTTTTACATGATGTGTACTATAGTTTATTCTCATATTTTTGAAGAAAAAAGATGGAGACTAATGGGGATGGCTATTATGTAGTCGGTTGATTGTTTGAATCGTTATTAAGGATTAATCTGGTGTTTTTATCATTCTTTATGTCTCTATGGATGAAGAAATTAGATAAAAAAATAAAATGGCAATTACAATTCGCTCAGGTTATGTTAAATTCTAGGAAATGATTCATCTCAACTCATCATTTTCAAATCTCTGCACTATGTTTTATTGGAAATTCTAAGAATTATATTCTTTGGATTGAATTTATGCCATGATTTTTCCAAATTTTAATTTAAATAAAAAATCAGATCTAAATTTGCATCAATTGACATACATTTGTATTATTGATTTCCATAGAGGATAATGTTCTATTTTTTAATATATTGTATAATTCATATAAAAAATTTAAAAAAAAAAAAATTGATAAAGTTTAGTAAATTCTAAATTGAAACAAGAAACCTTATAAAAAATCAAATTTAATTTAGCAACTTACAATAATTTATATATTTTTGATGAATAGTCCTTTTCTATTAATAAAAATATACTAAGAATACAATTCACAAAAAAGGGGCCGGGGGATACAAGATCACCCTGTGAAATAGTTCAAACGATCGAAGCCAGACTTAAAAACATGGCCTCAGCTAGAAACAACAACTATTCATAAAAAAAAACATAATAAGCATTGTTAGGCTACCAAAGTAGTGCTAGCCAAGGGAGGAGGACCATCTTTTTTAGGAAAACCCCATGCATCAATGCGATTATGGGGTGGGCTGGGAATAGACCAGCCATCATTAGCAGTAGCAAGATTAGTAGTAGTCATTGCATCTTTAACCTTGGGTTGTGGAGGAGAAATCGCTAAGGCTAGGTGAGGATACTTTCTAAAATGTGCCTGCTGAGGACCAAGAGGAGGAGCTGGGGACCAGCTAGAACCCCCATGGGAAGGGAAGCAGATCGGCGCCTCCATTTGCCATCACCACCACTAGGAGAGTGATGGCGAGAAGCATGGGAGCATGGCGTGTGTGAGTGGCAGCCCGAGGATTGGCGCCAAGAACGAAATCCACGATGCGTCGAGACATCATATTTTAAACAAAAGTAATTAATTTTTTCTTATTACAATCTCAAATTTTCTTTATTGCTAGAATTTTTTCCTAAAATATACTTTTGTTTCTATTTAATAAAAATAATATTATAAGTCATCTTAGATTTCTTTCCATCCTATTATAATTATTTTTTATTCTTGCAATTTCATTCACATAAAATTGATTTAAAAAATATAGAATTGTTGCATTAGATGTGGTTGATTTCATAGTTAAGCTTTTGTATGCTTATTATTGAAAATTTTCATTGAAAAAATAAAATGAATTTATATTTTAGAAGAACTATGGAAAAAATTATACTATGACATTTGATAGGAAAAAATGTTAAACTTTTTAAATATATATTGTTTTAAATTATAAGAGAAATGAGTTTCAATATGTCTAGGCTAAAATAATAATATGTTCATTCTTCTCTTTGCAAATACTATATATTATACTAATCTATTGGATTGATCTATTAAAAGTAATTATATAATTTAGTTAGAACGAGAGGAGAGGGGGAAGATATCAAGTAGAAATAGGCAACATACATGGGGAAGATATGAGTCAAAGAGAAAGAAATAATAAGAGTATAATTAGATAGATAGATAGATAGATAGATAGATAGATAGATAGATAGATATATAGATAGAGAGAGAGAGAGAGAGAGAGAGAGAGAGAGAGAGAGAGAGAGAGAGAGAGAGAGAGAGAGAGAGAGATTAGGGGGAAGATATGGTTAGGGGGGGAGAAAGAGGGGGAGAGATGAGCTATGGAGAGAAAAAGGATAACAAGGGTCCAAAATAGATGGAGATGGAGATGGTGGGGAGGTAGAGAGAGAGAGGGAGATATAAATCACATCAGGTGATGTGATAGAGAGAAAGAGTGAGACCTAGGAGAGAGGGAAAGAAACATGAGGTATACATAGAGTGATCATGGAGATGAGATACATATGAGGTAGAGAAAGAGGATAAATAAGGGAAATACATGATCAATTTAATTAAGAGGGAGGGAGATAGAGAGAGGGAGTGAGAGATAAAGTACTTATGGGGTGACATGAGAGATATCATAGATATGGGAGACATCTAAGATAGAGAAAGTGGATAAATAAGGGGAAGACATGGTGAGTTTACCTAGAGGAGAGAGTGGAAGAGGGTAATTATGGGGAAGACATTGTGAGAGGTAAAGAGCCATGTGAGTGAGAGAGGGTGAGAAACATGTGATAGATATAGAGGGTGAATAGGCTATGGGGATGATATTGTGAGAGGAGTGAGGGGGAGATTTAAAGAGTGTAGTTAGAGAGAAAGAGAGAGGGAGAGAAGAGGGAGAGGGTGAAAGACATAATGTAGAGATTAATACTAATTGGGTGACGAAATGGTAGGAGCATGTGGGGAAAGAGAAAAATAAAAAAGAGGGGGAAGAGATGATGTAGGGAATCAAATGGATGGATTTGGTGATGGAGAGAGAGAGAGAGAGAGAGAGAGAGAGAGAGAGAGAGAGAGAGAGAGAGAGAGAGAGAGAGGCATGAGCTAAACATAGTGTGAAGGATGAGAGATAAAGAAACATGAGAGAGTTGTTGAGACATTAATTTAATGATTAATAAACAAGCCATGTATTATAAAACTTGAAGCCTTAATAACCCTTTAACTCTTGATTTCTTTAAAGAAGTCCCACTATGACCTTTTCTCTATTGCAAATAATAATCTAGCTTTAAGGATAAAACTTATGCTAGAACTAATGCAAATGAAAACTCTAATTTCTATCTAAATGTTAATTTTAATTACTTGAATAAAAAATATACATTTTGATCATATTAAGTATTATGTTGGTGGTTTTTTTTCTTTTCAAAGGGAATCTATTGTATTAAGTATATTTTTGAAGTGAACATATAAAATATATAATGTATCATAAAATTTAATATATTTAATAATAATTATTTATTCTTTTACATTAATGAAAATAATGTCTTTCATTCTTTCATTGTGAGTGCTACTAGCTTATATATAGTATACATATATAATATAATCTGATAGATATCCTTCTCGAGGCGCTTATTTTCATAAATTGCCTTAGAGCAATAGGTGCCTTAGAAAGTTATCCTTAGCTTATTTTTGTTGGAAATATTCAAGATATGATAGGTTACTAAGAGGGGAGGGGTGAATCAGTAACTTCAAAACTTTAAACAATTTAATACTTTAACCATATATACTATTCACCATTCATTCATCTAATCTACTGCATATATGACAGATCAAACATTCATAGTACATTTACACAGTGATTTGGTAACCTAGAAACCTTTCAAATAGAAAGTAAAACTAGGGTGGGGATGATACCCACAAAAATTTGTTACTGTAGTATGAAGTTGGCTTGTCAAGGCTTACATTGACCATTTCTGGTGATCTACCCTATTAGGAGCACAAAGGACTTCTAGGTCCACCTTGTTAGAGGATTTACAAACATACACTGAAGTATGCACTTTGTTAGGAGATTTATGCAAAGATAGTTAAGTCTACCTTGTTAAAGGATTTACAAAATTGATTCACCTGTTAGGATGAAATAGTGAATCTACTTACAACTTGATTGCTAATTAGATCCTTGAAGTATAGATCACCTCTTGTGACTGATGAATCTTTACTGCTCCTTGTAGACCTTGCTGAATACTCTACTCTTCTACTGATTTGCTTTCCTTCTTCTCAAAGCATTACATGTCTATCTTGATACATCATATATATATTGTAAATGATATAATATATTACATATACACCATTCAATTAACTATAATTGCAAGGTCAGCCAAAACACAAGTGAACAAAATATTACTGAGTTGGCCAAATAGTAGAAAACTCGAGTTCTTCAAGCTGACTAGGTAACCTTCTGATACTCGGCATCCATTGCATTACTCGACATTGTTGTGAACTCAATAGAAGTGAAGGATTGCCCCATACTAATCACACAATGTAGCTTGGAACTCATTAACCATTGGAGACTCGGTAGATATAGTATCACTTGATAAAAATTGAATCCTTTGTTTACCTTAATTTCACTTGGTAAACACTATACTTCCATCACTCGGTAAAAATAGGCTTCCATCATACAAATTGATGACTCGGTAGACATTGTGAATCTCAGTGAACACTGTATGCTTGATAGATACTACTGGGCTGCATACCCACTCGGTAGCTTCATGAATGCTTAGTATGAGCTGCTTGATTGCATACTCACTCAGTAGCTTCAAGAATGCTCGGTATGAACTACTTAAGTGATGAACCTACAAGGTAACCACTGAATGCTCAGTATACACTATAAACTAAGTGATGAACTTAGTAATCATTTAGAATTGAGTAAGTGCTGTCACTAATAAAAAATAAAATATAATGCCAACAATATCCCCCTTTGGCATTAGTGACAAAACACTTATAAGCCAAAACATATGTACATAACCTAACTCAATGAATTTGATTTTTCAAAATTGATCTTTGTAGAACTATTGCATATACATTTCTCTGTACCTTCTTGATGACTTATAATGTATATATAAAGATACTTATGTACACATGCTAACTCTAATGAGTGCTAACTCCTCCTTTCACTTATAGTGATAACTCTCCTTATTTATTATTCTAAATCTCTCCCCACTTTTTGACAATAATGCCAAAGGACTACATATATACAATTTATATGACTACACCAAAGTGAGATAAAAATTCTTGATGTACCTTAAGGATGGTGGAAAAAGTATTATTCCAAGTCTACTGCAAAATTTTATAGGTGGAGAGAGAAATTTGAACTTATGCTGATAATTGGATTATGTGATCAGCCACTGAAAAGTTATGATCTTGGTCCCATTTTTGCAATGAGCAATATGTTTCTACATTGTGTCCATGATAGGAAGGATCATGTTCTGGATGTCTATGAGTGTAGACCGGATCCTTGCTTCCTCTCTCAATAGTTCTGCCTGCACATCTACCAAATATCTAATTTTGGTGTGATGGAAGGTTGTGGAGGAGGAGTCCACCTTTAACTTAGATGCACTTGATTGCATATGAATGTCAATCTTATTTAGATTATCCTTTATTTCTTTAGTAAAACCAGAAACATCACAAAGTTTGGCAAAAAGTGATGCTACATTATTAAAAGAATTTTCAAAATTACCCAAAGATGTTGACAGTTCAACTTGCTTGATTGCTATCTTTTGAGCAATATACTCTAGCATCTTATTATCAAATTTCCTTTCAGCTTTTTCAATTAGTTTCTCTTGTCTGGAAGAATCTTCATTAAATTTTTGTACTACCTCTTCTAACTGAATCAAAATGTGTTGAGTAGAATCTACTTCAATACCTATAGCATCTGTAATTATATCCTTGACATTCTCAATTATTCTATATTCCTTATCCTTTCCTAATCTTAACTATTTCTACATAGCTTTCATCTCTATGAGTTGACTAGCTAACATCATCTCTTCAATGGTGGCATTGTTATAGTCAATCTTTGGAATCACTATTTCTATGTCTAAGTCAATGTCTTCTCCAATTTCATTTCTAGTGATCAAAATTTTAATGGATGCTTTTGTTTGACTTTTGTGATTATTGGTTTGACCTTAGGAACAGACACAATAGTGGAGATAGAAGGGCTAGCAGTGAAAAATGGGATAGGATTCAAGGATTGAATGCCAATAGAAGTGCTAACTAGATAAAAAATTGAAACACTTTCCAAAAATGCTATCACACTTGGTAGAGTACCCATAGCAATATCTAAGCTGATTGGAGTTTTTGAGGATACAGATATTGCTAGCAAAAACAAAACTATAGAACTTACTAAAATTGATGAAAACAAAATTTTAGAACTTACTAGTACACCCATTTTTGATGAAGGAGCTAAGGAGGCTAACTCGGTGGTTAAAGAGGTGATAGATAGCTTGGTAGATGAAGTGCTTGGCACATATGTTTCAGATACTTGGAGCTGGGAGGTGGCTAGTGAGGATTGAGCAATTGATGTGACTGTTGTGCTCACAATCTCATTTGCAGAAGCTATCTCCAAAGTAGATGTAACAATCTTTGGTGGAGAGTGAGGAAGGGATGCAATAACTTCTACTGCAATTTTTTCTGGATCTTCTTCATATTTTTCTTCCTCAATTGCTTCTTCCTCCTTATCTTCTTCCTCTTTTTCTTCCATTAGTGCATGCAACTCTCCTAGAGTAACTATGATGGATGGAGTGTTATCAAAATTATCATTGTCACTACTATCATCATCCTTGATTTCAATAGGATCACCATTGGGCTTTTGCAGATGATAGATGTTCTTCCACATGTTTGTTGCATCTCTTACAACATGTTCAATGTCCTTAATTAAAATCAAACATGTGTGAAATCTAATCATCATTTTACTTTTATTGTTCTTCATTGCTTCCTTTATTTCTACTTCAGTAAGACTCAGTAGAAGATTCTTCAGGGATTGCTCATATATGTCCTTGACCATTTGGGTGGCTAACTCCCATCTTGGTTGCAATTTCTCCAATAGCTCTTTGGATATTTGAGGGGCAAGTTGGTCTGGGGAGTATTTCCATTTTCTCATTTTATTGAGTACTAGTTCCTCAATCTACATTTTTTTTGCATCAGTCCTTGTTTCAAATTTCAATGCTTTGAAATTTATGATGCCAGCTCCCTCTTCTTATTTTTTTAGCCTTTCCTCAAATGTGAGTGGAGGCCTGACAAGTACAATTTCCTACTTTCCTTGTTTGGTTCTTCTAGAGAATACTATAGTAGGCTTCTTCTTAGGTTTGGTGATAATCACCTTCCCTTTCTTCTTGGATGGTACCTCTTCTTTTTTAGATTCAAGTTTTTCACCTTCTTCTTCTTCTTCTTCTTCATCCTCACCTTTTCCTTCAGTAAGCATAAGAGGGCCGGTTGCAATTTTCAACTTTGCTATCTTTCTCTTACCTTTCCTTATAGCCTGGGGTAGCTTGATTTCAAGCTCAATTCTAGTCTTGGCTTCATCATAAGTGCCAAAGGTAGGAAGCTTAGGATATATAGGTTCATTTACCAATGCTCCAATAATGTCTCTGGCTTCATCAATATTAACCTCATAAGGAAGAGGTTTCACCCATGCAACTTGGGGTCTGACTGCCTGAATATATACCTTATCACAGTCAACCATGAAGCATACATCATCTTTGTAGTCTTCAACAAGTTTGGGTGGAATTCAAAACTTTTTGTTCATTCTTTCCTTGAAATCTTCAAAATAATTAGCCATAACTTTTTTAAAGTTTTCACCCATGTCAGCAATAAACTCATTAATCTGATATAAAATTGGAATATCTTTTCTCCATACAACTAAGCCCTTTGATGGAAAGAATTTTTGAATATATAAAAATAAACAAATTAACAAGGAACCAAATTTGTAGGGATTATTCTTTGAAGTCCTTATGCTATCCATGTTCTTGTTCAATTATTTCAACAATAATTCTGATAGGTCAAATTCAAGATTTTTCTTCACAATTTTGAATGCCAAATCAACAGCCTCACATGGCACACTGTTCAAATTATTGGAGCTATAAATTTTGTGGGCAATGATGTGAATGCCAAACCTTAATTCAACATTAGATACAGTGCTGACCTTCAAACCTCTATCATCCCATTCAGCTAGAGTTTTCTTTTGTAACTCTTCCCAACCTAGAGTTTTGGTAGTTTTTTCTTTACTTAGCATGGGGAGATTGGTAATCTTATGAATCATCTTCTTGGTGATTAACACTGGTTGCTGTAACCATAGTTGCCCATTGTGAACATGACTGAGTATGTACCTGATCCACTTAATTTGGAAACTTCTTGGCATATGCGAGATATGGGTTAACCCTTTGGTCTTTAGATGCCTATGCTCAGGTTTCAAAGAGCCATCAACACTCATTTCTCCTAGGGCATTCTCCATCTCTAGGTTTCCAATCTCTTGAATAGAACATTTGAAATGTGTACTAATGTCATTTATGAGAAGTACCTTTGGTGGAGTTTGTGATTGAGCTCTATTGGGGTCGAGTGATTCTGCAGTTCCTAGAACTAGCTTGAAATTCGACACCTTCCACTTGACACCTTTAACCATCATATGGTGCTACTGCTACTCCTAGATGCCATCACTACTCTATAGGTGTAAGAAAATTTTGAATAAATTCTTTGTTTGAAAATTTCTTGAAATTGCTTGGAATTTTCTTTGGAATTGCTGGAAATTTCTTAGCTCTATAATTACAGTGAAGAATGAAATCAAATTTTACCCTTTTGACAAAGATTTTTCCATAAATGCTTGGTACAAAGGTAGCTGAGATGAAATAGTGCTTGACAAGCTGTCATTCACTTGCTTGATAGAAGCTTACAACTTAGTGATCGAATAAAACTTTTATTACTCCCGACCTAGCTTAGTTGAGTATGTGACTAACCTTTCTCGATATGACCTGATTTCTTATGAGCCTTTGTATTTGAAATACTAATTGGATCTTTTTATTTCTTTCATTTTGGAACTACTTGAGATATCACTTGAAGATGTAGTTCCATATGCTCCTTTATGAATCTAATTGGAAATGGTGGAGTCACCCACTTTTTGAGTGACATTGCCATCATTTGA